>CANUEZ040000483.1:20000-27500 GCA_948099385.1 Fasciola hepatica | reverse complement strand
CACCACAGACTGTGGGCCCTTTCAAAGTGCAACAAACGCAACCGCCGACCGAACGACACCGAGCCATCACCTGGCCTGCATTCACAAGCAACAAGGCAACCAGACCCAGAGCCGCCGGCGCGACAGGCACGCCCGCACGCACAACAAGCCGCCGTCTCCGACGTACCGCACAGAACCGAAGCAGTCGGCTATTACACCCGAAGCACGATAAATCGCACAACGGGCTACCTGCCATCCCGACCTAGCAAGGACACAAGGACCCTACCAAGCCGGTTTAACCGCAACAGCCAGACAGCAACGTCGGTCGTGGTGAACACTCTGAGAAAGTGCACTGGCAAGCAGGTCCGTCAGTACCCGGGCGCACAACACCTGATGAGTGATTCGCGCATCCCCACCGAAGCGGGGACCTGCAGCTAAGCAGACCCGAGCACACAACCAATATGACCAAGCTCATGCCATACTCACCAGCTGAATCCTCAGAGCTTGCAGTTCAACTCCACCTGTTTACCTCTGAACGGTTTCACGCACTGTTTACTCTCTCTTCAAAGTACTTTTCAACTTTCCCTCACGGTACTTGTTCGCTATCGGACTCGTGCTAGTATTTAGCCTTGGATGGAGTTTACCACCCGCTTTGGGCTGCATTCACAAACAACCCGACTCCAAGGTCTGCTCAGGAAGATACTGGCCATTCTGAATCTCCACCCCCACGGGCCTTTCACCCTCATTGGGCCATGTCCGAGTAACCTTACTCATTATAGGACTTAGGGTGGAGCAGCATCTTCGCGAGCTAACCTGAACACCACATTGCCTAGGGGCCAAATGACCACAGGCTTCGGTGCTGGGCTTTTCCCTGTTCACTCGCCGTTACTAAGGGAATCCTGGTTAGTTTCTTTTCCTCCGCTTAGTGATATGCTTAAGTTCAGCGGGTAATCACGTCTGAACCGAGGTCAGGAAGACAGACCACGAAGGGTACCGTCGCTATATGAAAATAGCATCAGACACATGACCAAGTTCAGCATCAAACCAATGACAAAGTGACAGTGACGGAACGTGCCTGGTATGGAATTATCCCAGAAATCATAAGTGTGCCGACTAGGGGATCGCCAAACACACTGACAACTGAGTACCAACCCGATTATTAAACCACGATTCCGCCACTGCACCTCACCACGGCTTTCTGCCAAGACAAGGGTGCATCCGGATACATTAGGGAAACGCCATAGATCTGGCACCTCACATGATTACTCATAGAGGAGATCACGCCAGCTGGCAAAACCCAAGCCACGACTTTTTGGGCGTCGTGATAGTTTATAAGCCGACCCTCGGACAGGCGTGGCCACAGGCTAACCCATGGCCGCAATATGCGTTCAAGATGTCGATGTTCAAAGCAGTATGCAGTTTGCATTAATTCACACAGTTGGCTGCGCTCTTCATCGACACACGAGCCGAGTGATCCACCGTTCAGAGTTGTACGTATGGTCAAAGACCAGGTTATCAGTCCAACCCGGGATAGGCACCGCCGGGCGACGTACGTGCAGTCCAGCCACAAGGACCGGGTGCATGCGAGGGCAATGGCAAAGAATGGCAAGCCATTCAGTACCACTTTAACAGTGTAAATGTAGTAATGAAACAGTTCATAGGGCGGGAGCAGGGCCGTAGCCCAAATCTCCTCTTTAAGCCTAGCACTACCAATCGTGGCAGTACAACCCGTTCTCCTGGCTTGGACAAGCGCCCCGAGAGACGCAAGCATACCATCGGAGTATCATACAGGTAGGCACCCCATCAGTGTTCGGATATGCTGTGACCTCAATGAGCCAGGCATAGCCGTCCGCAAATTTTTATCGCATGACATGACGGTCACACGTGTATCGCTTGTGTGAGAGTAGATTTTCAGGTAATGATCCTTCCGCAGGTTCACCTACGGAAACCTTGTTACGACTTTTACTTCCTCTAAATGATCAAGTTTGGTCGTCTTCTCAGCACCGGTCGAGCGGCCGAAGCCACTACAATGGCACCAATCCGAGGACCTTGCTAAACCATTCAATCGGTAGTAGCGACGGGCGGTGTGTACAAAGGGCAGGGACGTAATCAGCGCAAGCTTATGACTTGCACTTACCAGGAATTCCTCGTTCACGGGGAACAATTGCAAGCCCCGATCCCAGTCACGACGGTTATGATACAGTTTACCCAACCTGCTCAGGCCAGGATTCCAAACTCGCTGAAACCGTCATTGTAGCGCACGTGCGGCCCCGGACATCTAAGGGCATCACAGACCTGTTATTGCTCAATTTCGTGCGACTGAATACCGCTTGTCCCTCTAAGAAGTAAGTACCTGCGCCGCACCCGCCGGTCAACGTAACCACTACCCCACGAGGAGGCAATGGACAACGCAACCTGCACGAGCACAGAGGACAGGCATACTATTTA
The DNA here is from genome assembly GCA_948099385.1 of Fasciola hepatica. NCBI lineage: Eukaryota > Metazoa > Platyhelminthes > Trematoda > Plagiorchiida > Fasciolidae > Fasciola > Fasciola hepatica. The sequence goes on along the minus strand of CANUEZ040000483.1, from coordinate 25,073 downwards.
GCAGGCCAGAGTCTCGTTCGTTATCGGAATTAACCAGACAAATCGCTCCACCAACTAAGAACGGCCATGCACCACCAACCACCGAATCAAGAAAGAGCTATCAATCTGTCAATCCTCACAGTGTCCGGGCCGGGTGAGTTTTCCCGTGTTGAGTCGAATTAAGCCGCAGGCTCCACTCCTGGTGGTGCCCTTCCGTCAATTCCTTTAAGTTTCAGCTTTGCAACCATACTTCCCCCGGAGCCCAAAGACTTAAGGGTTTCCCGGGGACTGCCCGTGGGGACACATAAAGAACCACCACGGATCGTCAGTTGGCATCGTTTATGGTCAGAACTAGGACGGTATCTGATCGTCTTCGAACCTCTGACTTTCGCTCAAGATCAATGAAAACATCCTTGGCAAATGCTTTCGCTGTAGTTTGTCTGGCGGCGATCCAAGAATTTCACCTCTAACACCGCCATACAAATGCCCCCGTCTGTCCCTCTTAACCATTACTTCGGATCCGAAAACCAACAAAATAGAACCGAAGTCCTATTCCATTATTCCATGCAAGAATTTTCAGGCACAAAGGCCTGCTTTGAGCACTCAAATTTGTTCAAAGTAAACGTGCTGTCCGCCTCCGACACCCGATTAAAGGCACCAAGAAGCATGCCAACAGACTAGCAGGCAAGCCCACCAGTCACGCTGACACCTGTAAACAGACACAGCAGAAAGGAAGCACAACCACGAGACCGACTCGCAAGCTCAACCCGGCAGTAACCAGGCCAGACCCACGAGCGACGGCATGTAGCCATGCGACCCAGATCCAACTACGAGCTTTTTAACTGCAACAACTTTAATATACGCTTCTGGAGCTGGAGTTACCGCGGCTGCTGGCACCAGACTTGCCCTCCAGTTGATCCTCGTTAAAGGATTTAAATTGTACTCATTCGAATTACGGAGCCTCTAGTGAGTCCCGTATCCGTATTTTTCGTCACTACCTCCCCGTGCCGGGATTGGGTAATTTGCGTGCCTGCTGCCTTCCTTGGAAGTGGTAGCCGTTTCTCAGGCTCCCTCTCCGGAATCGAACCCTGATTCCCCGTTACCCGTTAGCACCATGGTAGGCAGGTCACCTACCATCGAAAATTGATAGGGCAGACATTTGAAAGATCCGTCGCCGACACAAGGCCGACTGCGATCAGTGAAGTTATCCAGAGTCATCACAGAATGCAACAGGGACGACCGAAGCCGCCCCCGGTTGGTTCTGTTCTAATAAATCCACCCGTTCCCTCGCGGGTCAGGGCATAGTGGCATGTATTAGCTCTAGAATTACTACAGTTATCCATGTAGTATGTACGATCCAAGGAACCATAGCTGATTTAATGAGCCATTCGCGGTTTCACCGTTTAAAGGTATGTACTTAGACATGCATGGCTTAATCTCTGAGACAAGCATATGACTACTGGCAGGATCAACCAGATTATTCACAGTCCTCAACCCGTTCAGCCGAAGCCGTCGGGGCACAGGATCAAAATCAACGAGCTAGCCGCTGGACCGTGTCGCGGTTTCACGGAGCGTTAGCTTCACATGCGCACCACCACATGTTTTCACAGGAAGAGACGTTGCCCCGGGCGTCACATTCCCATTCATACAGCAGTTTCCTGCTAGCGAATATCGATCATGCACCACCAAAGCAACCTGCACCTGGTCGCCCGGCTTACAGGACAAGCCAATCGGATTAATCAGCTCAAGAGAGGCACGCCACACTCGAGAACGAATGACCAGCCCCGAAGAACCAGCCCTCCGCTAAGGAGCGAGCAGCCATCCCACTTCATATGCGAGGAAATTCACCCCACACCCAGTTACGAGCAACCGCGGCAGGGGCACGCCACCAAGGCGATATCCACCGGCACACGGAAACAGACGATCGCCGCACCAACCCAAGCCGTAGCCCGGGGTAGGTCAGTAAGAACACGGCAACATAGCAAGCTTCAGGATTGTCACCATCGAGCACGCAGGCCAGGGGCATCTATGCTACAATTAGGCCAAGCGACTGGATGTGACCGGTGGGCGTCACCCCACATATATCATGCAAAACTAGATGAGTTACAAACTGGATGATAAAAAATAACACTGAGATGAACTTGGAAAAAAATATGTGTGGACCTTTAGGCTCTATATAGACCAACGGGTCCATATAGAGTCAAATATATATGCGCATCATAGCCTATATGCACCATACAGGCCCATATCTATAGCCTATATAGACTCCCTATGCAAGCCTATAGGCTCGTATGCTGGACTATAGGCTCATATACCGGCCTGTATGCGCTGTATAAGCCCATACCTATAGCCTATACAGACTCCCTATGCAAGCCTATACACTACATACACGGCCTATTGCAACTCCATATAGACGGGTAAACGGCGGTGGTAACCTTGACTCTCTTATGGACCCGTATGCTGGCCTATAGGCCCATATACCAGCCTATATGCATTGTATAGGCCTATACCTATAGCCCATATGGACTCCCTATGCAAGCCTATAGGCTCGCATGCCGGCCCATGGGCTCGTATGCCGGCCCACAAGCCCATATGCCAGCCCATATGCACTGTATAGGCCCATACCTATAGCCTATATAGACTCCCTATGCAAGCCTATAGGCTCGTATGCTGGACTATAGGCTCATATACCGGCCTATATGCGCTGTATAAGCCCATACCTATAGCCTATACAGACTCCCTATGCAAGCCTATACACTACATACACGGCCTATTGCAACTCCATATAGACGGGTAAACGGCGGTGGTAACCTTGACTCTCTTATGGACCCGTATGCTGGCCTATAGGCCCATATACCAGCCTATATGCATTGTATAGGCCTATACCTATAGCCCATATGGACTCCCTATGCAAGCCTATAGGCTCGCATGCCGGCCCATGGGCTCGTATGCCGGCCCACAAGCCCATATGCCAGCCCATATGCACTGTATAGGCCCATACCTATAGCCTATATAGACTCCCTATGCAAGCCTATAGGCTCGTATGCCGGCCCACAAGCCCATATGCCAGCCCATATGCACCATATAGACCCATACCTATAGCCTACATAGACTCCCCATGCAAGCCTATATACTATATGCACGGCCTATGGTAACTCCATATAGACGGGTAAACGGCGGTAGTAACTCGGACTCTCCGAGGAGAGAGGGTACTCCCTATATAACATACAGAACTAGATGAGGGTCTCAGAATGGCTGCAATAAATAGGTTTTTTTGCTATAACTTTTTCAAAAATTAATTTTTCCCGATTATTTTTTTTTGTGCAGTTGTACAAATGCGTGCTGCATGACCCAGTGTAATATCTCCGACCTAGCAAAATATTTCTTCGGACGAATTTCGAAAAAACTGAAACAAAAACCTGAAAGGAGGGTGAGTTACCCCCGCCGATGACCCGAGTACATAAAATCGCAGTTACATGGCCGATGGTGCAATACAGAACGCAGGCACGGCCTATGCTGGTATATAGGCTCCTATGCTACACTATAGGCGCATATGCACGCCTATATACGGCCCGTACGCACGGCCTATGCTGGTATATAGGCTCCTATGCTACACTATAGGCGCCTATGCACGCCTATATACGGCCCGTACGCACGGCCTATGCTGGTATATAGGCTCCTATGCTACACTATAGGCGCATATGCACGCCTATATACGGCCCGTACGCACGGCCTATGCTGGCATATAGGCTCCTATGCTACACTATAGGCGCATATGCACGCCTATATACGGCCCGTACGCAGGGCCTATGCTGGTATATAGGCTCCTATGCTACACTATAGGCGCCTATGCACGCCTATATACGGCCCGTACGCACGGCCTATGCTGGTATATAGGCTCCTATGCTACACTATAGGCGCATATGCACGCCTATATACGGCCCGTACGCACGGCCTATGCTGGTATATAGGCTCCTATGCTACACTATAGGCGCCTATGCACGCCTATATACGGCCCGTACGCACGGCCTATGCTGGTATATAGGCTCCTATGCTACACTATAGGCGCCTATGCACGCCTATATACGGCCCGTACGCACGGCCTATGCTGGCATATAGGCTCCTATGCTACACTATAGGCGCATATGCACGCCTATATACGGCCCGTACGCACGGCCTATGCTGGTATATAGGCTCCTATGCTACACTATAGGCGCCTATGCACGCCTATATACGGCCCGTACGCACGGCCTATGCTGGTATATAGGCTCCTATGCTGCACTATAGGCGCATATGCACGCCTATATACGGCCCGTACGCACGGCCTATGCTGGTATATAGGCTCCTATGCTACACTATAGGCGCCTATGCACGCCTATATACGGCCCGTACGCACGGCCTATGCTGGTATATAGGCTCCTATGCTACACTATAGGCGCCTATGCACGCCTATATACGGCCCGTACGCACGGCCTATGCTGGTATATAGGCTCCTATGCTACACTATAGGCGCCTATGCACGCCTATATACGGCCCGTACGCACGGCCTATGCTGGTATATAGGCTCCTATGCTACACTATAGGCGCATATGCACGCCTATATACGGCCCGTACGCACGGCCTATGCTGGTATATAGGCTCCTATGCTGCACTATAGGCGCATATGCACGCCTATATACGGCCCGTACGCACGGCCTATGCTGGTATATAGGCTCCTATGCTACACTATAGGCGCCTATGCACGCCTATATACGGCCCGTACGCACGGCCTATGCTGGTATATAGGCTCCTATGCTACACTATAGGCGCCTATGCACGCCTATATACGGCCCGTACGCACGGCCTATGCTGGTATATAGGCTCCTATGCTACACTATAGGCGCCTATGCACGCCTATATACGGCCCGTACGCACGGCCTATGCTGGTATATAGGCTCCTATGCTGCACTATAGGCGCATATGCACGCCTATATACGGCCCGTACGCACGGCCTATGCTGGTATATAGGCTCCTATGCTACACTATAGGCGCCTATGCACGCCTATATACGGCCCGTACGCACGGCCTATGCTGGTATATAGGCTCCTATGCTAC
>CANUEZ040000483.1:7500-15000 GCA_948099385.1 Fasciola hepatica | reverse complement strand
GCCATACTCACCAGCTGAATCCTCAGAGCTTGCAGTTCAACTCCACCTGTTTACCTCTGAACGGTTTCACGCACTGTTTACTCTCTCTTCAAAGTACTTTTCAACTTTCCCTCACGGTACTTGTTCGCTATCGGACTCGTGCTAGTATTTAGCCTTGGATGGAGTTTACCACCCGCTTTGGGCTGCATTCACAAACAACCCGACTCCAAGGTCTGCTCAGGAAGATACTGGCCATTCTGAATCTCCACCCCCACGGGCCTTTCACCCTCATTGGGCCATGTCCGAGTAACCTTACTCATTATAGGACTTAGGGTGGAGCAGCATCTTCGCGAGCTAACCTGAACACCACATTGCCTAGGGGCCAAATGACCACAGGCTTCGGTGCTGGGCTTTTCCCTGTTCACTCGCCGTTACTAAGGGAATCCTGGTTAGTTTCTTTTCCTCCGCTTAGTGATATGCTTAAGTTCAGCGGGTAATCACGTCTGAACCGAGGTCAGGAAGACAGACCACGAAGGGTACCGTCGCTATATGAAAATAGCATCAGACACATGACCAAGTTCAGCATCAAACCAATGACAAAGTGACAGTGACGGAACGTGCCTGGTATGGAATTATCCCAGAAATCATAAGTGTGCCGACTAGGGGATCGCCAAACACACTGACAACTGAGTACCAACCCGATTATTAAACCACGATTCCGCCACTGCACCTCACCACGGCTTTCTGCCAAGACAAGGGTGCATCCGGATACATTAGGGAAACGCCATAGATCTGGCACCTCACATGATTACTCATAGAGGAGATCACGCCAGCTGGCAAAACCCAAGCCACGACTTTTTGGGCGTCGTGATAGTTTATAAGCCGACCCTCGGACAGGCGTGGCCACAGGCTAACCCATGGCCGCAATATGCGTTCAAGATGTCGATGTTCAAAGCAGTATGCAGTTTGCATTAATTCACACAGTTGGCTGCGCTCTTCATCGACACACGAGCCGAGTGATCCACCGTTCAGAGTTGTACGTATGGTCAAAGACCAGGTTATCAGTCCAACCCGGGATAGGCACCGCCGGGCGACGTACGTGCAGTCCAGCCACAAGGACCGGGTGCATGCGAGGGCAATGGCAAAGAATGGCAAGCCATTCAGTACCACTTTAACAGTGTAAATGTAGTAATGAAACAGTTCATAGGGCGGGAGCAGGGCCGTAGCCCAAATCTCCTCTTTAAGCCTAGCACTACCAATCGTGGCAGTACAACCCGTTCTCCTGGCTTGGACAAGCGCCCCGAGAGACGCAAGCATACCATCGGAGTATCATACAGGTAGGCACCCCATCAGTGTTCGGATATGCTGTGACCTCAATGAGCCAGGCATAGCCGTCCGCAAATTTTTATCGCATGACATGACGGTCACACGTGTATCGCTTGTGTGAGAGTAGATTTTCAGGTAATGATCCTTCCGCAGGTTCACCTACGGAAACCTTGTTACGACTTTTACTTCCTCTAAATGATCAAGTTTGGTCGTCTTCTCAGCACCGGTCGAGCGGCCGAAGCCACTACAATGGCACCAATCCGAGGACCTTGCTAAACCATTCAATCGGTAGTAGCGACGGGCGGTGTGTACAAAGGGCAGGGACGTAATCAGCGCAAGCTTATGACTTGCACTTACCAGGAATTCCTCGTTCACGGGGAACAATTGCAAGCCCCGATCCCAGTCACGACGGTTATGATACAGTTTACCCAACCTGCTCAGGCCAGGATTCCAAACTCGCTGAAACCGTCATTGTAGCGCACGTGCGGCCCCGGACATCTAAGGGCATCACAGACCTGTTATTGCTCAATTTCGTGCGACTGAATACCGCTTGTCCCTCTAAGAAGTAAGTACCTGCGCCGCACCCGCCGGTCAACGTAACCACTACCCCACGAGGAGGCAATGGACAACGCAACCTGCACGAGCACAGAGGACAGGCATACTATTTAGCAGGCCAGAGTCTCGTTCGTTATCGGAATTAACCAGACAAATCGCTCCACCAACTAAGAACGGCCATGCACCACCAACCACCGAATCAAGAAAGAGCTATCAATCTGTCAATCCTCACAGTGTCCGGGCCGGGTGAGTTTTCCCGTGTTGAGTCGAATTAAGCCGCAGGCTCCACTCCTGGTGGTGCCCTTCCGTCAATTCCTTTAAGTTTCAGCTTTGCAACCATACTTCCCCCGGAGCCCAAAGACTTAAGGGTTTCCCGGGGACTGCCCGTGGGGACACATAAAGAACCACCACGGATCGTCAGTTGGCATCGTTTATGGTCAGAACTAGGACGGTATCTGATCGTCTTCGAACCTCTGACTTTCGCTCAAGATCAATGAAAACATCCTTGGCAAATGCTTTCGCTGTAGTTTGTCTGGCGGCGATCCAAGAATTTCACCTCTAACACCGCCATACAAATGCCCCCGTCTGTCCCTCTTAACCATTACTTCGGATCCGAAAACCAACAAAATAGAACCGAAGTCCTATTCCATTATTCCATGCAAGAATTTTCAGGCACAAAGGCCTGCTTTGAGCACTCAAATTTGTTCAAAGTAAACGTGCTGTCCGCCTCCGACACCCGATTAAAGGCACCAAGAAGCATGCCAACAGACTAGCAGGCAAGCCCACCAGTCACGCTGACACCTGTAAACAGACACAGCAGAAAGGAAGCACAACCACGAGACCGACTCGCAAGCTCAACCCGGCAGTAACCAGGCCAGACCCACGAGCGACGGCATGTAGCCATGCGACCCAGATCCAACTACGAGCTTTTTAACTGCAACAACTTTAATATACGCTTCTGGAGCTGGAGTTACCGCGGCTGCTGGCACCAGACTTGCCCTCCAGTTGATCCTCGTTAAAGGATTTAAATTGTACTCATTCGAATTACGGAGCCTCTAGTGAGTCCCGTATCCGTATTTTTCGTCACTACCTCCCCGTGCCGGGATTGGGTAATTTGCGTGCCTGCTGCCTTCCTTGGAAGTGGTAGCCGTTTCTCAGGCTCCCTCTCCGGAATCGAACCCTGATTCCCCGTTACCCGTTAGCACCATGGTAGGCAGGTCACCTACCATCGAAAATTGATAGGGCAGACATTTGAAAGATCCGTCGCCGACACAAGGCCGACTGCGATCAGTGAAGTTATCCAGAGTCATCACAGAATGCAACAGGGACGACCGAAGCCGCCCCCGGTTGGTTCTGTTCTAATAAATCCACCCGTTCCCTCGCGGGTCAGGGCATAGTGGCATGTATTAGCTCTAGAATTACTACAGTTATCCATGTAGTATGTACGATCCAAGGAACCATAGCTGATTTAATGAGCCATTCGCGGTTTCACCGTTTAAAGGTATGTACTTAGACATGCATGGCTTAATCTCTGAGACAAGCATATGACTACTGGCAGGATCAACCAGATTATTCACAGTCCTCAACCCGTTCAGCCGAAGCCGTCGGGGCACAGGATCAAAATCAACGAGCTAGCCGCTGGACCGTGTCGCGGTTTCACGGAGCGTTAGCTTCACATGCGCACCACCACATGTTTTCACAGGAAGAGACGTTGCCCCGGGCGTCACATTCCCATTCATACAGCAGTTTCCTGCTAGCGAATATCGATCATGCACCACCAAAGCAACCTGCACCTGGTCGCCCGGCTTACAGGACAAGCCAATCGGATTAATCAGCTCAAGAGAGGCACGCCACACTCGAGAACGAATGACCAGCCCCGAAGAACCAGCCCTCCGCTAAGGAGCGAGCAGCCATCCCACTTCATATGCGAGGAAATTCACCCCACACCCAGTTACGAGCAACCGCGGCAGGGGCACGCCACCAAGGCGATATCCACCGGCACACGGAAACAGACGATCGCCGCACCAACCCAAGCCGTAGCCCGGGGTAGGTCAGTAAGAACACGGCAACATAGCAAGCTTCAGGATTGTCACCATCGAGCACGCAGGCCAGGGGCATCTATGCTACAATTAGGCCAAGCGACTGGATGTGACCGGTGGGCGTCACCCCACATATATCATGCAAAACTAGATGAGTTACAAACTGGATGATAAAAAATAACACTGAGATGAACTTGGAAAAAAATATGTGTGGACCTTTAGGCTCTATATAGACCAACGGGTCCATATAGAGTCAAATATATATGCGCATCATAGCCTATATGCACCATACAGGCCCATATCTATAGCCTATATAGACTCCCTATGCAAGCCTATAGGCTCGTATGCTGGACTATAGGCTCATATACCGGCCTGTATGCGCTGTATAAGCCCATACCTATAGCCTATACAGACTCCCTATGCAAGCCTATACACTACATACACGGCCTATTGCAACTCCATATAGACGGGTAAACGGCGGTGGTAACCTTGACTCTCTTATGGACCCGTATGCTGGCCTATAGGCCCATATACCAGCCTATATGCATTGTATAGGCCTATACCTATAGCCCATATGGACTCCCTATGCAAGCCTATAGGCTCGCATGCCGGCCCATGGGCTCGTATGCCGGCCCACAAGCCCATATGCCAGCCCATATGCACTGTATAGGCCCATACCTATAGCCTATATAGACTCCCTATGCAAGCCTATAGGCTCGTATGCTGGACTATAGGCTCATATACCGGCCTATATGCGCTGTATAAGCCCATACCTATAGCCTATACAGACTCCCTATGCAAGCCTATACACTACATACACGGCCTATTGCAACTCCATATAGACGGGTAAACGGCGGTGGTAACCTTGACTCTCTTATGGACCCGTATGCTGGCCTATAGGCCCATATACCAGCCTATATGCATTGTATAGGCCTATACCTATAGCCCATATGGACTCCCTATGCAAGCCTATAGGCTCGCATGCCGGCCCATGGGCTCGTATGCCGGCCCACAAGCCCATATGCCAGCCCATATGCACTGTATAGGCCCATACCTATAGCCTATATAGACTCCCTATGCAAGCCTATAGGCTCGTATGCCGGCCCACAAGCCCATATGCCAGCCCATATGCACCATATAGACCCATACCTATAGCCTACATAGACTCCCCATGCAAGCCTATATACTATATGCACGGCCTATGGTAACTCCATATAGACGGGTAAACGGCGGTAGTAACTCGGACTCTCCGAGGAGAGAGGGTACTCCCTATATAACATACAGAACTAGATGAGGGTCTCAGAATGGCTGCAATAAATAGGTTTTTTTGCTATAACTTTTTCAAAAATTAATTTTTCCCGATTATTTTTTTTTGTGCAGTTGTACAAATGCGTGCTGCATGACCCAGTGTAATATCTCCGACCTAGCAAAATATTTCTTCGGACGAATTTCGAAAAAACTGAAACAAAAACCTGAAAGGAGGGTGAGTTACCCCCGCCGATGACCCGAGTACATAAAATCGCAGTTACATGGCCGATGGTGCAATACAGAACGCAGGCACGGCCTATGCTGGCATATAGGCTCCTATGCTACACTATAGGCGCATATGCACGCCTATATACGGCCCGTACGCACGGCCTATGCTGGTATATAGGCTCCTATGCTACACTATAGGCGCATATGCACGCCTATATACGGCCCGTACGCACGGCCTATGCTGGTATATAGGCTCCTATGCTGCACTATAGGCGCATATGCACGCCTATATACGGCCCGTACGCACGGCCTATGCTGGTATATAGGCTCCTATGCTACACTATAGGCGCCTATGCACGCCTATATACGGCCCGTACGCACGGCCTATGCTGGTATATAGGCTCCTATGCTACACTATAGGCGCCTATGCACGCCTATATACGGCCCGTACGCACGGCCTATGCTGGCATATAGGCTCCTATGCTACACTATAGGCGCATATGCACGCCTATATACGGCCCGTACGCACGGCCTATGCTGGCATATAGGCTCCTATGCTACACTATAGGCGCCTATGCACGCCTATATACGGCCCGTACGCACGGCCTATGCTGGTATATAGGCTCCTATGCTACACTATAGGCGCCTATGCACGCCTATATACGGCCCGTACGCACGGCCTATGCTGGTATATAGGCTCCTATGCTACACTATAGGCGCATATGCACGCCTATATACGGCCCGTACGCACGGCCTATGCTGGTATATAGGCTCCTATGCTACACTATAGGCGCATATGCACGCCTATATACGGCCCGTACGCACGGCCTATGCTGGCATATAGGCTCCTATGCTACACTATAGGCGCATATGCACGCCTATATACGGCCCGTACGCAGGGCCTATGCTGGTATATAGGCTCCTATGCTACACTATAGGCGCCTATGCACGCCTATATACGGCCCGTACGCACGGCCTATGCTGGTATATAGGCTCCTATGCTACACTATAGGCGCATATGCACGCCTATATACGGCCCGTACGCACGGCCTATGCTGGTATATAGGCTCCTATGCTACACTATAGGCGCCTATGCACGCCTATATACGGCCCGTACGCACGGCCTATGCTGGTATATAGGCTCCTATGCTACACTATAGGCGCCTATGCACGCCTATATACGGCCCGTACGCACGGCCTATGCTGGCATATAGGCTCCTATGCTACACTATAGGCGCATATGCACGCCTATATACGGCCCGTACGCACGGCCTATGCTGGTATATAGGCTCCTATGCTACACTATAGGCGCCTATGCACGCCTATATACGGCCCGTACGCACGGCCTATGCTGGTATATAGGCTCCTATGCTACACTATAGGCGCATATGCACGCCTATATACGGCCCGTACGCACGGCCTATGCTGGTATATAGGCTCCTATGCTACACTATAGGCGCATATGCACGCCTATATACGGCCCGTACGCACGGCCTATGCTGGCATATAGGCTCCTATGCTACACTATAGGCGCATATGCACGCCTATATACGGCCCGTACGCAGGGCCTATGCTGGTATATAGGCTCCTATGCTACACTATAGGCGCCTATGCACGCCTATATACGGCCCGTACGCACGGCCTATGCTGGTATATAGGCTCCTATGCTACACTATAGGCGCATATGCACGCCTATATACGGCCCGTACGCACGGCCTATGCTGGTATATAGGCTCCTATGCTACACTATAGGCGCATATGCACGCCTATATACGGCCCGTACGCACGGCCTATGCTGGTATATAGGCTCCTATGCTACACTATAGGCGCATATGCACGCCTATATACGGCCCGTACGCACGGCCTATGCTGGCATATAGGCTCCTATGCTACACTATAGGCGCATATGCACGCCTATATACGGCCCGTACGCAGGGCCTATGCTGGTATATAGGCTCCTATGCTACACTATAGGCGCCTATGCACGCCTATATACGGCCCGTACGCACGGCCTATGCTGGTATATAGGCTCCTATGCTACACTATAGGCGCATATGCACGCCTATATACGGCCCGTACGCACGGCCTATGCTGGTATATAGGCTCCTATGCTACACTATAGGCG
>CANUEZ040000483.1:0-2500 GCA_948099385.1 Fasciola hepatica | reverse complement strand
CCAACTTCCATGGCCACCGTCCTGCTGTCTGGACCAACCAACACCTTTTGTGGTATCTCATGAGCGTCGTGTTAGGCACCTTAACCGAACGTTTGGTTCATCCCACAGCGCCAGTTCTGCTTACCAAAAATGGCCCACTTGGCACTCACATTCAACGCCCAGCTCCGTTTGAGCGAGTTAGGCTTCTCACCCATTTAAAGTTTGAGAATAGGTTGAGGACGTTTCGCCCCCAATGCCTCTAATCATTCGCTTTACCGGATAAAACTGTTTATATCACAGAATGCCAGCTATCCTGAGGGAAACTTCGGAGGGAACCAGCTACTAGATGGTTCGATTAGTCTTTCGCCCCTATACTCACGTTTGACGATCGATTTGCACGTCAGAATCGCTGCGGTCCTCCACCAGAGTTTCCTCTGGCTTCAACCTGCGCAAGCATAGTTCACCATCTTTCGGGTCTCAACATGTACGCTCATGCTCCGCCCCGACGATGAGCAAGCACGAGGCTGCCTCTACGCCATGGGACGGGCCGGTGATGCGCCTGCCGCTCGAAGCTTGGTAGTACCGCGCATGAGAAACGACAGGATCTCACCTCAGCCCAGACAAGCCGAGCCTTCACTTTCACTGCGCCTTTGGGTTTCGTAACGCCCAATGACTCGCGCACATGTTACTCTCCTTGGTCCGTGTTTCAAGACGGGTCAGGTGGATAGTCTACCACTACACCACAGACTGTGGGCCCTTTCAAAGTGCAACAAACGCAACCGCCGACCGAACGACACCGAGCCATCACCTGGCCTGCATTCACAAGCAACAAGGCAACCAGACCCAGAGCCGCCGGCGCGACAGGCACGCCCGCACGCACAACAAGCCGCCGTCTCCGACGTACCGCACAGAACCGAAGCAGTCGGCTATTACACCCGAAGCACGATAAATCGCACAACGGGCTACCTGCCATCCCGACCTAGCAAGGACACAAGGACCCTACCAAGCCGGTTTAACCGCAACAGCCAGACAGCAACGTCGGTCGTGGTGAACACTCTGAGAAAGTGCACTGGCAAGCAGGTCCGTCAGTACCCGGGCGCACAACACCTGATGAGTGATTCGCGCATCCCCACCGAAGCGGGGACCTGCAGCTAAGCAGACCCGAGCACACAACCAATATGACCAAGCTCATGCCATACTCACCAGCTGAATCCTCAGAGCTTGCAGTTCAACTCCACCTGTTTACCTCTGAACGGTTTCACGCACTGTTTACTCTCTCTTCAAAGTACTTTTCAACTTTCCCTCACGGTACTTGTTCGCTATCGGACTCGTGCTAGTATTTAGCCTTGGATGGAGTTTACCACCCGCTTTGGGCTGCATTCACAAACAACCCGACTCCAAGGTCTGCTCAGGAAGATACTGGCCATTCTGAATCTCCACCCCCACGGGCCTTTCACCCTCATTGGGCCATGTCCGAGTAACCTTACTCATTATAGGACTTAGGGTGGAGCAGCATCTTCGCGAGCTAACCTGAACACCACATTGCCTAGGGGCCAAATGACCACAGGCTTCGGTGCTGGGCTTTTCCCTGTTCACTCGCCGTTACTAAGGGAATCCTGGTTAGTTTCTTTTCCTCCGCTTAGTGATATGCTTAAGTTCAGCGGGTAATCACGTCTGAACCGAGGTCAGGAAGACAGACCACGAAGGGTACCGTCGCTATATGAAAATAGCATCAGACACATGACCAAGTTCAGCATCAAACCAATGACAAAGTGACAGTGACGGAACGTGCCTGGTATGGAATTATCCCAGAAATCATAAGTGTGCCGACTAGGGGATCGCCAAACACACTGACAACTGAGTACCAACCCGATTATTAAACCACGATTCCGCCACTGCACCTCACCACGGCTTTCTGCCAAGACAAGGGTGCATCCGGATACATTAGGGAAACGCCATAGATCTGGCACCTCACATGATTACTCATAGAGGAGATCACGCCAGCTGGCAAAACCCAAGCCACGACTTTTTGGGCGTCGTGATAGTTTATAAGCCGACCCTCGGACAGGCGTGGCCACAGGCTAACCCATGGCCGCAATATGCGTTCAAGATGTCGATGTTCAAAGCAGTATGCAGTTTGCATTAATTCACACAGTTGGCTGCGCTCTTCATCGACACACGAGCCGAGTGATCCACCGTTCAGAGTTGTACGTATGGTCAAAGACCAGGTTATCAGTCCAACCCGGGATAGGCACCGCCGGGCGACGTACGTGCAGTCCAGCCACAAGGACCGGGTGCATGCGAGGGCAATGGCAAAGAATGGCAAGCCATTCAGTACCACTTTAACAGTGTAAATGTAGTAATGAAACAGTTCATAGGGCGGGAGCAGGGCCGTAGCCCAAATCTCCTCTTTAAGCCTAGCACTACCAATCGTGGCAGTACAACCCGTTCTCCTGGCTTGGACAAGCGCCCCGAGAGACGCAAGCATACCATCGGAGTATCATACAGGTAGGCACCCCAT
>CANUEZ040000482.1:27500-30000 GCA_948099385.1 Fasciola hepatica | reverse complement strand
TAGATAGATAGATTAGATAGATAGATAGATCACGCATAGATAGATAGTCAGAGCACGGATAGATTGATAGATAGATAGATAGATAGATAGATAGATAGATAGATAGATAGATAGATAGATAGATAGATAGATAGATAGATAGATAGATAGATAGATAGATAGATAGATAGATAGATAGATAGATAGATAGATAGATAGCTAGATAGATAGATAGATACATAGATAGATAGATAGAACACGGATAGATAGATAGATAGATAGATAGATAGATAGATAGATAGATAGATAGATAGATAGATAGATAGATAGATAGATAGATAGATAGATAGATAGATAGATAGATAGATAGATAGATAGATAGATAGATAGATAGATAGATAGATAGATAGATAGATAGATAGATAGATACATAGATAGATAGATAGATAGATATAGATAGATAGATAGATAGATAGATAGATAGATAGATAGATAGATAGATAGATAGATAGATAGATAGATAGATAGATAGATAGATAGATAGATAGATAGATAGATAGATAGATAGATAGATAGATAGATAGATAGATAGATAGATAGATAGATAGATAGATAGATAGATAGATAGATAGATAGATAGATAGATAGATAGATAGATAGATAGATAGATAGATAGATAGATAGATAGATAGATAGATAGATAGATAGATAGATAGATAGATAGATAGATAGATAGATAGATAGATAGATAGATAGATAGATATAGATAGATAGATAGATAGATAGATAGATAGATAGATAGATAGATAGATAGATAGATAGATAGATAGATAGATAGATAGATAGAGAGAAAGATCACGGATAGATAGATAGATAGATAGATAGATAGATAGATAGATAGATCACGGATAAATAGAGAGATAGATAGATAGATAGATAGATAGATAGATAGATAGATAGATAGATAGATAGATAGATAGATAGATAGATAGATAGATAGATAGATAGATAGATAAATAGATAAATAGATCACGGATAGTTTGGATAGATAGATAGATAGATAGATAGATAGATAGATAGATAGATAGATAGATAGATAGATAGATAGATAGATAGATAGATAGATAGATAGATAGATAGATAGATAGATAGATAGATAGATAGATAGATAGATAGATAGATAGATAGATAGATAGATAGATAGATAGATAGATAGATAGATAGATAGATAGATAGATAGATAGATAGATAGATAGATAGATAGATAGATAGATAGATAGATAGATAGATAGATAGATAGATAGATAGATAGATAGATAGATAGATAGATAGATAGATAGATAGATAGATATAGAGATAGATAGATAGATAGATAGATAGATAGATAGATAGATAGATAGATAGATAGATTATTAGATAGATAGATAGATCACGGATAGATAGATAGATAGATAGATAGATAGATAGATAGATAGATAGATAGATAGATAGATAGATAGATAGATAGATAGATAGATAGATAGATAGATAGATAGATAGATAGATAGATAGATAGATAGATAGATAGATAGATAGATCACGGATAGATAGATAGATAGATAGATAGATAGATAGATAGATAGATAGATAGATAGATAGATAGATAGATAGATAGATAGATAGATAGATAGATAGATATATAGACAGATCACGGATAGATACATAGAAAGATAGATAGATAGATAGATAGATAGATAGATAGATAGATAGATAGATAGATAGATAGATAGATAGATAGATTGATAAATAGATAGATAGATCAAGGATTGATAGATAGATAGATAGATAGATAGATAGATAGATAGATAGATAGATAGATAGATAGATAGATAGATAGATAGATAGATAGATAGATAGATAGATAGATAGATAGATAGATAGATAGATAGATAGATAGATAGATAGATAGATAGATAGAGAGACAGATAGATAGATAGATAGATAGATAGATAGATAGATAGATAGATCGCGGATTGATAGATAGATAGATAGATAGATATATAGATAGATAGATAGATAGATAGATAGATAGATAGATAGATAGATAGATAGATAGATAGATAGATAGATAGATAGATAGATAGATAGATAGATAGATAGATCACGTGCAGATAGATAGACAGAGCACGGATAGATAGATAGATAGATAGATAGATAGATAGATAGATAAATAGATAGATAGATAGATAGATAGATAGACAGATAGATCACGCATAGATAGATAGACAGAGCACGGATAGATTGATAGATAGATAGATAGATAGATAGATAGATAGATAGATAGATAGATAGATAGATAGATAGATAGATAGATAGATAGATAGATAGATAGATAGATAGATAGATAGATAGATAGATAGATAGATAGATAGATAGATAGATAGATAGATAGATAGATAGATAGATAGATAGATAGATAGATAGATAGATAAATCAAGGATTGATAGATAGATAGATAGATAGATAGATAGATAGATAGATA
>CANUEZ040000481.1:0-2500 GCA_948099385.1 Fasciola hepatica | reverse complement strand
CATCATCATCATCATCATCATCATCATCATCATCATCATCATCATCATCATCATCATCATCATCATCATCATCCGAATGATCATCATCATCATCCGAATCATCATCATCATCATCATCATCATCATCATCATCATCATCATCATCATCATCATCATCATCATCATCATCATCATCCGAATCATCATCATCATCATCATCATCATCATCATCATCATCATCCGAATCATCATCATCATCATCCGAATCAACATCATCATCATCATCATCATCATCATCATCATCCGAATCATCATCATCATCATCATCATCATCATCATCATCATCATCATCATCATCATCATCATCATCATCATCATCATCATCATCATCATCATCATCATCATCATCATCATCATCATCATCATCATCATCATCATCATCATCATCATCATCATCATCATCATCATCATCATCATCATCATCATCATCATCATCATCATCATCATCATCATCATCATCCGAATCATCATCATCATCATCATCATCATCATCATCATCATCATCATCATCATCATCATCATCATCATCATCATCATCATCATCATCATCATCATCATCATCATCATCATCATCATCATCATCATCATCATCATCATCATCCGAATCATCATCATCATCATCATCATCATCATCATCATCATCATCATCATCATCATCATCATCATCATCATCATCATCATCATCATCATCATCATCATCATCATCATCATCATCATCATCATCATCATCATCATCATCCGAATCATCATCATCATCCGAATCATCATCATCATCATCATCATCATCATCATCATCATCATCATCATCATCATCATCATCATCATCATCATCATCATCATCATCATCATCATCATCATCATCATCATCATCATCATCATCATCATCATCATCATCATCATCATCATCATCATCATCATCATCATCATCATCATCATCATCATCATCATCATCATCATCATCATCATCATCATCATCATCATCATCATCATCATCATCATCATCCGAATCATCATCATCATCATCATCATCATCATCATCATCATCATCATCATCCGAATCATCATCATCATCATCCGAATCATCATCATCATCATCATCATCATCATCATCATCATCATCATCATCATCATCATCATCATCATCATCATCATCATCATCATCATCATCATCATCATCATCATCATCCGAATCATCATCATCATCCGAATCATCATCATCATCATCATCATCATCATCATCATCATCATCATCATCATCATCATCATCATCATCATCATCATCATCATCATCATCATCATCCGAATCATCATCATCATCATCATCATCATCATCATCATCATCATCATCATCATCATCATCATCATCATCATCATCATCATCATCATCATCAACATCATCATAATCATCCGAATCATCAACATCATCCGAATCATCATCATCATCATCATCATCATCATCATCATCATCATCATCATCATCATCATCATCCGAATCATCAACATCATCCGAATCATCATCATCATCATCATCATCATCATCATCATCATCATCATCATCATCATCATCATCATCATCATCATCATCATCATCATCATCATCATCATCATCATCATCATCATCATCATCATCATCATCATCATCATCATCATCATCCGAATCATCATCATCATCATCATCATCATCATCATCATCATCATCATCATCATCATCATCATCATCATCATCATCATCCGAATCATCATCATCATCATCATCATCATCATCATCATCATCATCATCATCATCATCATCATCATCATCATCATCATCATCATCATCATCATCATCATCATCATCATCATCACCATCATCATCATCATCATCATCATCATCATCATCATCATCATCATCATCATCATCATCATCATCATCATCATCATCATCATCATCATCATCATCATCATCATCATCATCATCATCATCCGAATCATCATCATCATCATCATCATCATCATCATCATCATCATCATCATCATCATCATCATCATCATCATCATCATCATCATCATCATCATCATCATCATCATCATCATCATCATCATCATCATCATCCGAATCATCATCATCATCATCATCATCATCATCATCATCATCCGAATCATCATCATCATCATCATCATCATCATCATCATCATCATCATCATCATCATCATCATCATCATCATCATCATCATCATCATCATCATCATCATCCGAATCATCATCATCATCATCATCATCATCATCATCATCATCATCATCATCATCATCATCATCATCATCATCATCATCATCATCATCATCATCATCATCATCATCATCATCATCATCATCATCATCATCATCATCATCATCATCATCATCATCATCATCATCATCATCATCATCATCATCATCCGAATCATCATCATCATCATCATCATCATCCGAATCATCATCATC
>CANUEZ040000480.1:0-47821 GCA_948099385.1 Fasciola hepatica | reverse complement strand
GATACTCTTCATTGAAGAGCCCACAAATGAATCACAACTGTGATTTCTCATAGTTATTCGTGTCTGGGTCACTGCTAACCCAACGAACAACGAGGCTGCATGTGCAAGCGCTCATATTGATAGTAAGTAGTATGTTAACGTGTGGACAAAATTTCCCCGGAAGCACATGACCGGTTTCGCGGTTGTTGCCGCTCATCAGGTATGCGTACCCGGTACTCCTCTGCCCACTCGTCTTCATACTTGTACACTCCGATGTTATATGTTCACTAGAATCTAATTTGAAGCGTCTGGAGTGTGAATGGATACTCTTCATTGAAGAGCCCACAAATGAATCACAACTGTGATTTCTCATAGTTATTCGTGTCTGGGTCACTGCTAACCCAACGAACAACGAGGCTGCATGTGCAAGCGCTCATATTGATAGTAAGTAGTATGTTAACGTGTGGACAAAATTTCCCCGGAAGCACACGACCGGTTTCGCGGTTGTTGCCGCTCATCAGGTATGCGTACCCGGTACTCCTCTGCCCACTCGTCTTCATACTTGTACACTCCGATGTTATATGTTCACTAGAATCTAATTTGAAGCGTCTGGAGTGTAAATGGATACTCTTTATTGAAGAGCCCACAAATGAATCACAACTGTGATTTCTCATAGTTATTCGTGTCTGGGTCACTGCTAACCCAACGAACAACGAGGCTGCATGTGCAAGCGCTCATATTGATAGTAAGTAGTATGTTAACGTGTGGACAAAATTTCCCCGGAAGCACACGACCGGTTTCGCGGTTGTTGCCGCTCATCGGGTATGCGTACCCGGTACTCCTCTGCCCACTCGTCTTCATACTTGTACACTCCGATGTTATATGTTCACTAGAATCTAATTTGAAGCGTCTGGAGTGTGAATGGATACTCTTTATTGAGGAGCCCACAAATGAATCACAACTGTGATTTCTCATAGTTATTCGTGTCTGGGTCACTGCTAACCCAACGAACAACGAGGCTGCATGTGCAAGCGCTCATATTGATAGTAAGTAGTATGTTAACGTGTGGACAAAATTTCCCCGGAAGCACACGACCGGTTTCGCGGTTGTTGCCGCTCATCAGGTATGCGTACCGGGTACTCCTCTGCCCACTCGTCTTCATACTTGTACACTCCGATGTTATATGTTCACTAGAATCTAATTTGAAGCGTCTGGAGTGTGAATGGATACTCTTCATTGAAGAGCCCACAAATGAATCAGAACTGTGATTTCTCATAGTTATTCGTGTCTGGGTCACTGCTAACCCAACGAACAACGAGGCTGCATGTGCAAGCGCTCATATTGATAGTAATTAGTATGTTAACGTGTGGACAAAATTTCCCCGGAAGCACATGACCGGTTTCGCGGTTGTTGCCGCTCATCAGGTATGCGTACCCGGTACTCCTCTGCCCACTCGTCTTCATACTTGTACACTCCGATGTTATATGTTCACTAGAATCTAATTTAAAGCGTCTGGAGTGTGAATGGATACTCTTTATTGAAGAGCCCACAAATGAATCACAACTGTGATTTCTCATAGTTATTCGTGTCTGGGTCACTGCTAACCCAACGAACAACGAGGCTGCATGTGCAAGCGCTCATATTGATAGTAAGTAGTATGTTAACGTGTGGACAAAATTTCCCCGGAAGCACACGACCGGTTTCGCGGTTGTTGCCGCTCATCAGGTATGCGTACCCGGTACTCCTCTGCCCACTCGTCTTCATACTTGTACACTCCGATGTTATATGTTCACTAGAATCTAATTTGAAGCGTCTGGAGTGTGAATGGATACTCTTCATTGAAGAGCCCACAAATGAATCACAACTGTGATTTCTCATAGTTATTCGTGTCTGGGTCACTGCTAACCCAACGAACAACGAGGCTGCATGTGCAAGCGCTCATATTGATAGTAATTAGTATGTTAACGTGTGGACAAAATTTCCCCGGAAGCACACGACCGGTTTCGCGGTTGTTGCCGCTCATCAGGTATGCGTACCGGGTACTCCTCTGCCCACTCGTCTTCATACTTGTACACTCCGATGTTATATGTTCACTAGAATCTAATTTGAAGCGTCTGGAGTGTGAATGGATACTCTTTATTGAAGAGCCCACAAATGAATCACAACTGTGATTTCTCATAGTTATTCGTGTCTGGGTCACTGCTAACCCAACGAACAACGAGGCTGCATGTGCAAGCGCTCATATTGATAGTAAGTAGTATGTTAACGTGTGGACAAAATTTCCCCGGAAGCACACGACCGGTTTCGCGGTTGTTGCCGCTCATTGGGTATGCGTACCCGGTACTCCTCTGCCCACTCGTCTTCATACTTGTACACTCCGATGTTATATGTTCACTAGAATCTAATTTAAAGCGTCTGGAGTGTGAATGGATACTCTTCATTGAAGAGCCCACAAATGAATCACAACTGTGATTTCTCATAGTTATTCGTGTCTGGGTCACTGATAACCCAACGAACAACGAGGCTGCATGTGCAAGCGCTCATATTGATAGTAAGTAGTATGTTAACGTGTGGACAAAATTTCCCCGGAAGCACATGACCGGTTTCGCGGTTGTTGCCGCTCATCAGGTATGCGTACCCGGTACTCCTCTGCCCACTCGTCTTCATACTTGTACACTCCGATGTTATATGTTCACTAGAATCTAATTTGAAGCGTCTGGAGTGTGAATGGATACTCTTTATTGAAGAGCCCACAAATGAATCACAACTGTGATTTCTCATAGTTATTCGTGTCTGGGTCACTGCTAACCCAACGAACAACGAGGCTGCATGTGCAAGCGCTCATATTGATAGTAATTAGTATGTTAACGTGTGGACAAAATTTCCCCGGAAGCACACGACCGGTTTCGCGGTTGTTGCCGCTCATCAGGTATGCGTACCCGGTACTCCTCTGCCCACTCGTCTTCATACTTGTACACTCCGATGTTATATGTTCACTAGAATCTAATTTGAAGCGTCTGGAGTGTGAATGGATACTCTTCATTGAAGAGCCCACAAATGAATCACAACTGTGATTTCTCATAGTTATTCGTGTCTGGGTCACTGATAACCCAACGAACAACGAGGCTGCATGTGCAAGCGCTCATATTGATAGTAAGTAGTATGTTAACGTGTGGACAAATTTTCCCCGGAAGCACACGACCGGTTTTGCGGTTGTTGCCGCTCATCAGGTATGCGTACCCGGTACTCCTCTGCCCACTCGTCTTCATACTTGTACACTCCGATGTTATATGTTCACTAGAATCTAATTTGAAGCGTCTGGAGTGTGAATGGATACTCTTCATTGAAGAGCCCACAAATGAATCAGAACTGGTATTTCTCATAGTTATTCGTGTCTGGGTCACTGCTAACCCAACGAACAACGAGGCTGCATGTGCAAGCGCTCATATTGATAGTAAGTAGTATGTTAACGTGTGGACAAAATTTCCCCGGAAGCACACGACCGGTTTCGCGGTTGTTGCCGCTCATCAGGTATGCGTACCCGGTACTCCTCTGCCCACTCGTCTTCATACTTGTACACTCCGATGTTATATGTTCACTAGAATCTAATTTGAAGCGTCTGGAGTGTGAATGGATACTCTTCAGTGAAGAGCCCACAAATGAATCACAACTGTGATTTCTCATAGTTATTCGTGTCTGAGTCACTGCTAACCCAACGAACAACGAGGCTGCATGTGCAAGCGCTCATATTGATAGTAAGTAGTATGTTAACGTGTGGACAAAATTTCCCCGGAAGCACACGACCGGTTTCGCGGTTGTTGCCGCTCATCAGGTATGCGTACCCGGTACTCCTCTGCCCACTCGTCTTCATACTTGTACACTCCGATGTTATATGTTCACTAGAATCTAATTCGAAGCGTCTGCAGTGTGAATGGATACTCTTCATTGAAGAGCCCACAAATGAATCACAACTGTGATTTCTCATAGTTATTCGTGTCTGGGTCACTGCTAACCCAACGAACAACGAGGCTGCATGTGCAAGCGCTCATATTGATAGTAAGTAGTATGTTAACGTGTGGACAAAATTTCCCCGGAAGCACACGACCGGTTTCGCGGTTGTTGCCGCTCATCAGGTATGCGTACCGGGTACTCCTCTGCCCACTCGTCTTCATACTTGTACACTCCGATGTTATATGTTCACTAGAATCTAATTTGAAGCGTCTGGAGTGTGAATGGATACTCTTCATTGAAGAGCCCACAAATGAATCACAACTGTGATTTCTCATAGTTATTCGTGTCTGGGTCACTGCTAACCCAACGAACAACGAGGCTGCATGTGCAAGCGCTCATATTGATAGTAAGTAGTATGTTAACGTGTGGACAAAATTTCCCCGGAAGCACACGACCGGTTTCGCGGTTGTTGCCGCTCATCAGGTATGCGTACCGGGTACTCCTCTGCCCACTCGTCTTCATACTTGTACACTCCGATGTTATATGTTCACTAGAATCTAATTTAAAGCGTCTGGAGTGTGAATGGATACTCTTCATTGAAGAGCCCACAAATGAATCAGAACTGTGATTCCTCATAGTTATTCGTGTCTGGGTCACTGCTAACCCAACGAACAACGAGGCTGCATGTGCAAGCGCTCATATTGATAGTAAGTAGTATGTTAACGTGTGGACAAAATTTCCCCGGAAGCACACGACCGGTTTTGCGGTTGTTGCCGCTCATCAGGTATGCGTACCCGGTACTCCTCTGCCCACTCGTCTTCATACTTGTACACTCCGATGTTATATGTTCACTAGAATCTAATTTGAAGCGTCTGGAGTGTGAATGGATACTCTTCATTGAAGAGCCCACAAATGAATCACAACTGTGATTTCTCATAGTTATTCGTGTCTGAGTCACTGCTAACCCAACGAACAACGAGGCTGCATGTGCAAGCGCTCATATTGATAGTAAGTAGTATGTTAACGTGTGGACAAAATTTCCCCGGAAGCACACGACCGGTTTCGCGGTTGTTGCCGCTCATCAGGTATGCGTACCCGGTACTCCTCTGCCCACTCGTCTTCATACTTGTACACTCCGATGTTATATGTTCACTAGAATCTAATTCGAAGCGTCTGCAGTGTGAATGGATACTCTTCATTGAAGAGCCCACAAATGAATCACAACTGTGATTTCTCATAGTTATTCGTGTCTGGGTCACTGCTAACCCAACGAACAACGAGGCTGCATGTGCAAGCGCTCATATTGATAGTCAGTAGTATGTTAACGTGTGGACAAAATTTCCCCGGAAGCACACGACCGGTTTCGCGGTTGTTGCCGCTCATCAGGTATGCGTACCCGGTACTCCTCTGCCCACTCGTCTTCATACTTGTACACTCCGATGTTATATGTTCACTAGAATCTAATTTGAAGCGTCTGGAGTGTGAATGGATACTCTTCATTGAAGAGCCCACAAATGAATCACAACTGTGATTTCTCATAGTTATTCGTGTCTGGGTCACTGCTAACCCAACGAACAACGAGGCTGCATGTGCAAGCGCTCATATTGATAGTAAGTAGTATGTTAACGTGTGGACAAAATTTCCCCGGAAGCACACGACCGGTTTTGCGGTTGTTGCCGCTCATCAGGTATGCGTACCCGGTACTCCTCTGCCCACTCGTCTTCATACTTGTACACTCCGATGTTATATGTTCACTAGAATCTAATTTAAAGCGTCTGGAGTGTGAATGGATACTCTTCATTGAAGAGCCCACAAATGAATCACAACTGTGATTTCTCATAGTTATTCGTGTCTGGGTCACTGCTAACCCAACGAACAACGAGGCTGCATGTGCAAGCGCTCATATTGATAGTAAGTAGTATGTTAACGTGTGGACAAAATTTCCCCGGAAGCACACGACCGGTTTCGCGGTTGTTGCCGCTCATCAGGTATGCGTACCCGGTACTCCTCTGCCCACTCGTCTTCATACTTGTACACTCCGATGTTATATGTTCACTAGAATCTAATTTGAAGCGTCTGGAGTGTGAATGGATACTCTTCATTGAAGAGCCCACAAATGAATCACAACTGTGATTTCTCATAGTTATTCGTGTCTGAGTCACTGCTAACCCAACGAACAACGAGGCTGCATGTGCAAGCGCTCATATTGATAGTAAGTAGTATGTTAACGTGTGGACAAAATTTCCCCGGAAGCACACGACCGGTTTCGCGGTTGTTGCCGCTCATCAGGTATGCGTACCGGGTACTCCTCTGCCCACTCGTCTTCATACTTGTACACTCCGATGTTATATGTTCACTAGAATCTAATTCGAAGCGTCTGGAGTGTGAATGGATACTCTTCATTGAAGAGCCCACAAATGAATCACAACTGTGATTTCTCATAGTTATTCGTGTCTGGGTCACTGCTAACCCAACGAACAACGAGGCTGCATGTGCAAGCGCTCATATTGATAGTAAGTAGTATGTTAACGTGTGGACAAAATTTCCCCGGAAGCACACGACCGGTTTCGCGGTTGTTGCCGCTCATCAGGTATGCGTACCCGGTACTCCTCTGCCCACTCGTCTTCATACTTGTACACTCCGATGTTATATGTTCACTAGAATCTAATTTGAAGCGTCTGGAGTGTGAATGGATACTCTTTATTGAAGAGCCCACAAATGAATCACAACTGTGATTTCTCATAGTTATTCGTGTCTGGGTCACTGCTAACCCAACGAACAACGAGGCTGCATGTGCAAGCGCTCATATTGATAGTCAGTAGTATGTTAACGTGTGGACAAAATTTCCCCGGAAGCACACGACCGGTTTCGCGGTTGTTGCCGCTCATCAGGTATGCGTACCCGGTACTCCTCTGCCCACTCGTCTTCATACTTGTACACTCCGATGTTATATGTTCACTAGAATCTAATTTGAAGCGTCTGGAGTGTGAATGGATACTCTTCATTGAAGAGCCCACAAATGAATCACAACTGTGATTTCTCATAGTTATTCGTGTCTGGGTCACTGCTAACCCAACGAACAACGAGGCTGCATGTGCAAGCGCTCATATTGATAGTAATTAGTATGTTAACGTGTGGACAAAATTTCCCCGGAAGCACACGACCGGTTTTGCGGTTGTTGCCGCTCATCAGGTATGCGTACCCGGTACTCCTCTGCCCACTCGTCTTCATACTTGTACACTCCGATGTTATATGTTCACTAGAATCTAATTTGAAGCGTCTGGAGTGTGAATGGATACTCTTCATTGAAGAGCCCACAAATGAATCAGAACTGTGATTTCTCATAGTTATTCGTGTCTGGGTCACTGCTAACCCAACGAACAACGAGGCTGCATGTGCAAGCGCTCATATTGATAGTAAGTAGTATGTTAACGTGTGGACAAAATTTCCCCGGAAGCACACGACCGGTTTCGCGGTTGTTGCCGCTCATCAGGTATGCGTACCGGGTACTCCTCTGCCCACTCGTCTTCATACTTGTACACTCCGATGTTATATGTTCACTAGAATCTAATTCGAAGCGTCTGCAGTGTGAATGGATACTCTTCATTGAAGAGCCCACAAATGAATCACAACTGTGATTTCTCATAGTTATTCGTGTCTGGGTCACTGCTAACCCAACGAACAACGAGGCTGCATGTGCAAGCGCTCATATTGATAGTAAGTAGTATGTTAACGTGTGGACAAAATTTCCCCGGAAGCACACGACCGGTTTTGCGGTTGTTGCCGCTCATCAGGTATGCGTACCCGGTACTCCTCTGCCCACTCGTCTTCATACTTGTACACTCCGATGTTATATGTTCACTAGAATCTAATTTAAAGCGTCTGGAGTGTGAATGGATACTCTTCATTGAAGAGCCCACAAATGAATCAGAACTGTGATTTCTCATAGTTATTCGTGTCTGGGTCACTGCTAACCCAACGAACAACGAGGCTGCATGTGCAAGCGCTCATATTGATAGTAAGTAGTATGTTAACGTGTGGACAAAATTTCCCCGGAAGCACACGACCGGTTTCGCGGTTGTTGCCGCTCATCAGGTATGCGTACCCGGTACTCCTCTGCCCACTCGTCTTCATACTTGTACACTCCGATGTTATATGTTCACTAGAATCTAATTTGAAGCGTCTGGAGTGTGAATGGATACTCTTCATTGAAGAGCCCACAAATGAATCACAACTGTGATTTCTCATAGTTATTCGTGTCTGAGTCACTGCTAACCCAACGAACAACGAGGCTGCATGTGCAAGCGCTCATATTGATAGTAAGTAGTATGTTAACGTGTGGACAAAATTTCCCCGGAAGCACACGACCGGTTTTGCGGTTGTTGCCGCTCATCAGGTATGCGTACCCGGTACTCCTCTGCCCACTCGTCTTCATACTTGTACACTCCGATGTTATATGTTCACTAGAATCTAATTCGAAGCGTCTGCAGTGTGAATGGATACTCTTCATTGAAGAGCCCACAAATGAATCACAACTGTGATTTCTCATAGTTATTCGTGTCTGGGTCACTGCTAACCCAACGAACAACGAGGCTGCATGTGCAAGCGCTCATATTGATAGTAAGTAGTATGTTAACGTGTGGACAAAATTTCCCCGGAAGCACACGACCGGTTTCGCGGTTGTTGCCGCTCATCAGGTATGCGTACCCGGTACTCCTCTGCCCACTCGTCTTCATACTTGTACACTCCGATGTTATATGTTCACTAGAATCTAATTTGAAGCGTCTGGAGTGTGAATGGATACTCTTCATTGAAGAGCCCACAAATGAATCAGAACTGTGATTTCTCATAGTTATTCGTGTCTGGGTCACTGCTAACCCAACGAACAACGAGGCTGCATGTGCAAGCGCTCATATTGATAGTAAGTAGTATGTTAACGTGTGGACAAAATTTCCCCGGAAGCACACGACCGGTTTCGCGGTTGTTGCCGCTCATCAGGTATGCGTACCCGGTACTCCTCTGCCCACTCGTCTTCATACTTGTACACTCCGATGTTATATGTTCACTAGAATCTAATTTGAAGCGTCTGGAGTGTGAATGGATACTCTTCATTGAAGAGCCCACAAATGAATCACAACTGTGATTTCTCATAGTTATTCGTGTCTGGGTCACTGCTAACCCAACGAACAACGAGGCTGCATGTGCAAGCGCTCATATTGATAGTAAGTAGTATGTTAACGTGTGGACAAAATTTCCCCGGAAGCACACGACCGGTTTCGCGGTTGTTGCCGCTCATCGGGTATGCGTACCCGGTACTCCTCTGCCCACTCGTCTTCATACTTGTACACTCCGATGTTATATGTTCACTAGAATCTAATTTGAAGCGTCTGGAGTGTGAATGGATACTCTTCATTGAAGAGCCCACAAATGAATCACAACTGTTATTTCTCATAGTTATTCGTGTCTGGGTCACTGCTAACCCAACGAACAACGAGGCTGCATGTGCAAGCGCTCATATTGATAGTAAGTAGTATGTTAACGTGTGGACAAAATTTCCCCGGAAGCACACGACCGGTTTCGCGGTTGTTGCCGCTCATCGGGTATGCGTACCCGGTACTCCTCTGCCCACTCGTCTTCATACTTGTACACTCCGATGTTATATGTTCACTAGAATCTAATTTGAAGCGTCTGGAGTGTGAATGGATACTCTTCATTGAAGAGCCCACAAATGAATCAGAACTGGTATTTCTCATAGTTATTCGTGTCTGGGTCACTGCTAACCCAACGAACAACGAGGCTGCATGTGCAAGCGCTCATATTGATAGTAAGTAGTATGTTAACGTGTGGACAAAATTTCCCCGGAAGCACACGACCGGTTTCGCGGTTGTTGCCGCTCATCAGGTATGCGTACCCGGTACTCCTCTGCCCACTCGTCTTCATACTTGTACACTCCGATGTTATATGTTCACTAGAATCTAATTTGAAGCGTCTGGAGTGTGAATGGATACTCTTCATTGAAGAGCCCACAAATGAATCACAACTGTGATTTCTCATAGTTATTCGTGTCTGGGTCACTGCTAACCCAACGAACAACGAGGCTGCATGTGCAAGCGCTCATATTGATAGTAAGTAGTATGTTAACGTGTGGACAAAATTTCCCCGGAAGCACACGACCGGTTTCGCGGTTGTTGCCGCTCATCAGGTATGCGTACCCGGTACTCCTCTGCCCACTCGTCTTCATACTTGTACACTCCGATGTTATATGTTCACTAGAATCTAATTCGAAGCGTCTGGAGTGTGAATGGATACTCTTCATTGAAGAGCCCACAAATGAATCACAACTGTGATTTCTCATAGTTATTCGTGTCTGGGTCACTGCTAACCCAACGAACAACGAGGCTGCATGTGCAAGCGCTCATATTGATAGTAAGTAGTATGTTAACGTGTGGACAAAATTTCCCCGGAAGCACACGACCGGTTTCGCGGTTGTTGCCGCTCATAAGGTATGCGTACCGGGTACTCCTCTGCCCACTCGTCTTCATACTTGTACACTCCGATGTTATATGTTCACTAGAATCTAATTTGAAGCGTCTGGAGTGTGAATGGATACTCTTTATTGAAGAGCCCACAAATGAATCACAACTGTGATTTCTCATAGTTATTCGTGTCTGGGTCACTGCTAACCCAACGAACAACGAGGCTGCATGTGCAAGCGCTCATATTGATAGTCAGTAGTATGTTAACGTGTGGACAAAATTTCCCCGGAAGCACACGACCGGTTTCGCGGTTGTTGCCGCTCATCAGGTATGCGTACCCGGTACTCCTCTGCCCACTCGTCTTCATACTTGTACACTCCGATGTTATATGTTCACTAGAATCTAATTTGAAGCGTCTGGAGTGTGAATGGATACTCTTCATTGAAGAGCCCACAAATGAATCACAACTGTGATTTCTCATAGTTATTCGTGTCTGGGTCACTGCTAACCCAACGAACAACGAGGCTGCATGTGCAAGCGCTCATATTGATAGTAAGTAGTATGTTAACGTGTGGACAAAATTTCCCCGGAAGCACACGACCGGTTTTGCGGTTGTTGCCGCTCATCAGGTATGCGTACCCGGTACTCCTCTGCCCACTCGTCTTCATACTTGTACACTCCGATGTTATATGTTCACTAGAATCTAATTTGAAGCGTTTGCAGTGTGAATGGATACTCTTCATTGAAGAGCCCACAAATGAATCACAACTGTGATTTCTCATAGTTATTCGTGTCTGGGTCACTGCTAACCCAACGAACAACGAGGCTGCATGTGCAAGCGCTCATATTGATAGTAAGTAGTATGTTAACGTGTGGACAAAATTTCCCCGGAAGCACACGACCGGTTTCGCGGTTGTTGCCGCTCATCAGGTATGCGTACCGGGTACTCCTCTGCCCACTCGTCTTCATACTTGTACACTCCGATGTTATATGTTCACTAGAATCTAATTTGAAGCGTCTGGAGTGTGAATGGATACTCTTCATTGAAGAGCCCACAAATGAATCACAACTGTGATTTCTCATAGTTATTCGTGTCTGGGTCACTGCTAACCCAACGAACAACGAGGCTGCATGTGCAAGCGCTCATATTGATAGTAAGTAGTATGTTAACGTGTGGACAAAATTTCCCCGGAAGCACACGACCGGTTTTGCGGTTGTTGCCGCTCATCAGGTATGCGTACCCGGTACTCCTCTGCCCACTCGTCTTCATACTTGTACACTCGGATGTTATATGTTCACTAGAATCTAATTTAAAGCGTCTGGAGTGTGAATGGATACTCTTCATTGAAGAGCCCACAAATGAATCAGAACTGTGATTTCTCATAGTTATTCGTGTCTGGGTCACTGCTACCCAACGAACAACGAGGCTGCATGTGCAAGCGCTCATATTGATAGTAAGTAGTATGTTAACGTGTGGACAAAATTTCCCCGGAAGCACACGACCGGTTTCGCGGTTGTTGCCGCTCATCAGGTATGCGTACCCGGTACTCCTCTGCCCACTCGTCTTCATACTTGTACACTCCGATGTTATATGTTCACTAGAATCTAATTTGAAGCGTCTGGAGTGTGAATGGATACTCTTCATTGAAGAGCCCACAAATGAATCACAACTGTGATTTCTCATAGTTATTCGTGTCTGAGTCACTGCTAACCCAACGAACAACGAGGCTGCATGTGCAAGCGCTCATATTGATAGTAAGTAGTATGTTAACGTGTGGACAAAATTTCCCCGGAAGCACACGACCGGTTTTGCGGTTGTTGCCGCTCATCAGGTATGCGTACCCGGTACTCCTCTGCCCACTCGTCTTCATACTTGTACACTCCGATGTTATATGTTCACTAGAATCTAATTCGAAGCGTCTGCAGTGTGAATGGATAATCTTCATTGAAGAGCCCACAAATGAATCACAACTGTGATTTCTCATAGTTATTCGTGTCTGGGTCACTGCTAACCCAACGAACAACGAGGCTGCATGTGCAAGCGCTCATATTGATAGTAAGTAGTATGTTAACGTGTGGACAAAATTTCCCCGGAAGCACACGACCGGTTTCGCGGTTGTTGCCGCTCATCAGGTATGCGTACCCGGTACTCCTCTGCCCACTCGTCTTCATACTTGTACACTCCGATGTTATATGTTCACTAGAATCTAATTTGAAGCGTCTGGAGTGTGAATGGATACTCTTCATTGAAGAGCCCACAAATGAATCACAACTGTGATTTCTCATAGTTATTCGTGTCTGGGTCACTGCTAACCCAACGAACAACGAGGCTGCATGTGCAAGCGCTCATATTGATAGTAAGTAGTATGTTAACGTGTGGACAAAATTTCCCCGGAAGCACACGACCGGTTTCGCGGTTGTTGCCGCTCATCAGGTATGCGTACCCGGTACTCCTCTGCCCACTCGTCTTCATACTTGTACACTCCGATGTTATATGTTCACTAGAATCTAATTTGAAGCGTCTGGAGTGTGAATGGATACTCTTCATTGAAGAGCCCACAAATGAATCACAACTGTGATTTCTCATAGTTATTCGTGTCTGGGTCACTGCTAACCCAACGAACAACGAGGCTGCATGTGCAAGCGCTCATATTGATAGTAAGTAGTATGTTAACGTGTGGACAAAATTTCCCCGGAAGCACACGACCGGTTTCGCGGTTGTTGCCGCTCATCGGGTATGCGTACCCGGTACTCCTCTGCCCACTCGTCTTCATACTTGTACACTCCGATGTTATATGTTCACTAGAATCTAATTTGAAGCGTCTGGAGTGTGAATGGATACTCTTCATTGAAGAGCCCACAAATGAATCACAACTGTGATTTCTCATAGTTATTCGTGTCTGGGTCACTGCTAACCCAACGAACAACGAGGCTGCATGTGCAAGCGCTCATATTGATAGTAAGTAGTATGTTAACGTGTGGACAAAATTTCCCCGGAAGCACACGACCGGTTTCGCGGTTGTTGCCGCTCATCGGGTATGCGTACCCGGTACTCCTCTGCCCACTCGTCTTCATACTTGTACACTCCGATGTTATATGTTCACTAGAATCTAATTTGAAGCGTCTGGAGTGTGAATGGATACTCTTCATTGAAGAGCCCACAAATGAATCAGAACTGGTATTTCTCATAGTTATTCGTGTCTGGGTCACTGCTAACCCAACGAACAACGAGGCTGCATGTGCAAGCGCTCATATTGATAGTAAGTAGTATGTTAACGTGTGGACAAAATTTCCCCGGAAGCACACGACCGGTTTCGCGGTTGTTGCCGCTCATCAGGTATGCGTACCCGGTACTCCTCTGCCCACTCGTCTTCATACTTGTACACTCCGATGTTATATGTTCACTAGAATCTAATTTGAAGCGTCTGGAGTGTGAATGGATACTCTTCATTGAAGAGCCCACAAATGAATCACAACTGTGATTTCTCATAGTTATTCGTGTCTGGGTCACTGCTAACCCAACGAACAACGAGGCTGCATGTGCAAGCGCTCATATTGATAGTAAGTAGTATGTTAACGTGTGGACAAAATTTCCCCGGAAGCACACGACCGGTTTCGCGGTTGTTGCCGCTCATCAGGTATGCGTACCCGGTACTCCTCTGCCCACTCGTCTTCATACTTGTACACTCCGATGTTATATGTTCACTAGAATCTAATTTGAAGCGTCTGGAGTGTGAATGGATACTCTTCATTGAAGAGCCCACAAATGAATCAGAACTGGTATTTCTCATAGTTATTCGTGTCTGGGTCACTGCTAACCCAACGAACAACGAGGCTGCATGTGCAAGCGCTCATATTGATAGTAAGTAGTATGTTAACGTGTGGACAAAATTTCCCCGGAAGCACACGACCGGTTTCGCGGTTGTTGCCGCTCATCAGGTATGCGTACCCGGTACTCCTCTGCCCACTCGTCTTCATACTTGTACACTCCGATGTTATATGTTCACTAGAATCTAATTTGAAGCGTCTGGAGTGTGAATGGATACTCTTCATTGAAGAGCCCACAAATGAATCAGAACTGTGATTTCTCATAGTTATTCGTGTCTGGGTCACTGCTAACCCAACGAACAACGAGGCTGCATGTGCAAGCGCTCATATTGATAGTAAGTAGTATGTTAACGTGTGGACAAAATTTCCCCGGAAGCACACGACCGGTTTCGCGGTTGTTGCCGCTCATCAGGTATGCGTACCGGGTACTCCTCTGCCCACTCGTCTTCATACTTGTACACTCCGATGTTATATGTTCACTAGAATCTAATTTGAAGCGTCTGGAGTGTGAATGGATACTCTTCATTGAAGAGCCCACAAATGAATCACAACTGTGATTTCTCATAGTTATTCGTGTCTGGGTCACTGCTAACCCAACGAACAACGAGGCTGCATGTGCAAGCGCTCATATTGATAGTAAGTAGTATGTTAACGTGTGGACAAAATTTCCCCGGAAGCACACGACCGGTTTCGCGGTTGTTGCCGCTCATCGGGTATGCGTACCCGGTACTCCTCTGCCCACTCGTCTTCATACTTGTACACTCCGATGTTATATGTTCACTAGAATCTAATTTGAAGCGTCTGGAGTGTGAATGGATACTCTTCATTGAAGAGCCCACAAATGAATCAGAACTGGTATTTCTCATAGTTATTCGTGTCTGGGTCACTGCTAACCCAACGAACAACGAGGCTGCATGTGCAAGCGCTCATATTGATAGTAAGTAGTATGTTAACGTGTGGACAAAATTTCCCCGGAAGCACACGACCGGTTTCGCGGTTGTTGCCGCTCATCAGGTATGCGTACCCGGTACTCCTCTGCCCACTCGTCTTCATACTTGTACACTCCGATGTTATATGTTCACTAGAATCTAATTTGAAGCGTCTGGAGTGTGAATGGATACTCTTCAGTGAAGAGCCCACAAATGAATCACAACTGTGATTTCTCATGGTTATTCGTGTCTGAGTCACTGCTAACCCAACGAACAACGAGGCTGCATGTGCAAGCGCTCATATTGATAGTCAGTAGTATGTTAACGTGTGGACAAAATTTCCCCGGAAGCACACGACCGGTTTCGCGGTTGTTGCCGCTCATCAGGTATGCGTACCCGGTACTCCTCTGCCCACTCGTCTTCATACTTGTACACTCCGATGTTATATGTTCACTAGAATCAAATTCGAAGCGTCTGCAGTGTGAATGGATACTCTTCATTGAAGAGCCCACAAATGAATCACAACTGTGATTTCTCATAGTTATTCGTGTCTGGGTCACTGCTAACCCAACGAACAACGAGGCTGCATGTGCAAGCGCTCATATTGATAGTAAGTAGTATGTTAACGTGTGGACAACATTTCCCCGGAAGCACACGACCGGTTTCGCGGTTGTTGCCGCTCATCAGGTATGCGTACCCGGTACTCCTCTGCCCACTCGTCTTCATACTTGTACACTCCGATGTTATATGTTCACTAGAATCTAATTTGAAGCGTCTGGAGTGTGAATGGATAATCTTCATTGAAGAGCCCACAAATGAATCACAACTGTGATTTCTCATAGTTATTCGTGTCTGGGTCACTGCTAACCCAACGAACAACGAGGCTGCATGTGCAAGCGCTCATATTGATAGTAAGTAGTATGTTAACGTGTGGACAACATTTCCCCGGAAGCACACGACCGGTTTCGCGGTTGTTGCCGCTCATCAGGTATGCGTACCCGGTACTCCTCTGCCCACTCGTCTTCATACTTGTACACTCCGATGTTATATGTTCACTAGAATCTAATTTGAAGCGTCTGGAGTGTGAATGGATAATCTTCATTGAAGAGCCCACAAATGAATCACAACTGTGATTTCTCATAGTTATTCGTGTCTGGGTCACTGCTAACCCAACGAACAACGAGGCTGCATGTGCAAGCGCTCATATTGATAGTAAGTAGTATGTTAACGTGTGGACAAAATTTCCCCGGAAGCACACGACCGATTTCGCGGTTGTTGCCGCTCATCAGGTATGCGTACCCGGTACTCCTCTGCCCACTCGTCTTCATACTTGTACACTCCGATGTTATATGTTCACTAGAATCTAATTTGAAGCGTCTGGAGTGTGAATGGATACTCTTCATTGAAGAGCCCACAAATGAATCACAACTGTGATTTCTCATAGTTATTCGTGTCTGGGTCACTGCTAACCCAACGAACAACGAGGCTGCATGTGCAAGCGCTCATATTGATAGTAAGTAGTATGTTAACGTGTGGACAAAATTTCCCCGGAAGCACACGACCGGTTTCGCGGTTGTTGCCGCTCATCAGGTATGCGTACCCGGTACTCCTCTGCCCACTCGTCTTCATACTTGTACATTTCGATGTTATATGTTCACTAGAATCTAATTTGAAGCGTCTGGAGTGTGAATGGATAATCTTCATTGAAGAGCCCACAAATGAATCACAACTGTGATTTCTCATAGTTATTCGTGTCTGGGTCACTGCTAACCCAACGAACAACGAGGCTGCATGTGCAAGCGCTCATATTGATAGTAAGTAGTATGTTAACGTGTGGACAAAATTTCCCCGGAAGCACACGACCGATTTCGCGGTTGTTGCCGCTCATCAGGTATGCGTACCCGGTACTCCTCTGCCCACTCGTCTTCATACTTGTACACTTCGATGTTATATGTTCACTAGAATCTAATTTGAAGCGTCTGGAGTGTGAATGGATAATCTTCATTGAAGAGCCCACAAATGAATCACAACTGTGATTTCTCATAGTTATTCGTGTCTGGGTCACTGCTAACCCAACGAACAACGAGGCTGCATGTGCAAGCGCTCATATTGATAGTAAGTAGTATGTTAACGTGTGGACAAAATTTCCCCGGAAGCACACGACCGGTTTCGCGGTTGTTGCCGCTCATCAGGTATGCGTACCCGGTACTCCTCTGCCCACTCGTCTTCATACTTGTACACTCCGATGTTATATGTTCACTAGAATCTAATTTGAAGCGTCTGGAGTGTGAATGGATACTCTTCATTGAAGAGCCCACAAATGAATCACAACTGTGATTTCTCATAGTTATTCGTGTCTGGGTCACTGCTAACCCAACGAACAACGAGGCTGCATGTGCAAGCGCTCATATTGATAGTAAGTAGTATGTTAACGTGTGGACAAAATTTCCCCGGAAGCACACGACCGATTTCGCGGTTGTTGCCGCTCATCAGGTATGCGTACCCGGTACTCCTCTGCCCACTCGTCTTCATACTTGTACACTCCGATGTTATATGTTCACTAGAATCTAATTTGAAGCGTCTGGAGTGTGAATGGATAATCTTCATTGAAGAGCCCACAAATGAATCACAACTGTGATTTCTCATAGTTATTCGTGTCTGGGTCACTGCTAACCCAACGAACAACGAGGCTGCATGTGCAAGCGCTCATGTTGATAGTAAGTAGTATGTTAACGTGTGGACAAAATTTCCCCGTAAGCACACGACCGGTTTCGCGGTTGTTGCCGCTCATCAGGTATGCGTACCCGGTACTCCTCTGCCCACTCGTCTTCATACTTGTACACTCCGATGTTATATGTTCACCAGAATCTAATTTGAAGCGTCTGGAGTGTGAATGGATACTCTTCATTGAAGAGCCCACAAATGAATCACAACTGTGATTTCTCATAGTTATTCGTGTCTGGGTCACTGCTAACCCAACGAACAACGAGGCTGCATGTGCAAGCGCTCATATTGATAGTAAGTAGTATGTTAACGTGTGGACAACATTTCCCCGGAAGCACACGACCGGTTTCGCGGTTGTTGCCGCTCATCAGGTATGCGTACCCGGTACTCCTCTGCCCACTCGTCTTCATACTTGTACACTCCGATGTTATATGTTCACTAGAATCTAATTTGAAGCGTCTGGAGTGTGAATGGATAATCTTCATTGAAGAGCCCACAAATGAATCACAACTGTGATTTCTCATAGTTATTCGTGTCTGGGTCACTGCTAACCCAACGAACAACGAGGCTGCATGTGCAAGCGCTCATATTGACAGTAAGTAGTATGTTAACGTGTGGACAAAATTTCCCCGGAAGCACACGACCGATTTCGCGGTTGTTGCCGCTCATCAGGTATGCGTACCCGGTACTCCTCTGCCCACTCGTCTTCATACTTGTACACTCCGATGTTATATGTTCACTAGAATCTAATTTGAAGCGTCTGGAGTGTGAATGGATAATCTTCATTGAAGAGCCCACAAATGAATCACAACTGTGATTTCTCATAGTTATTCGTGTCTGGGTCACTGCTAACCCAACGAACAACGAGGCTGCATGTGCAAGCGCTCATATTGATAGTAAGTAGTATGTTAACGTGTGGACAAAATTTCCCCGGAAGCACACGACCGGTTTCGCGGTTGTTGCCGCTCATCAGGTATGCGTACCCGGTACTCCTCTGCCCACTCGTCTTCATACTTGTACACTCCGATGTTATATGTTCACTAGAATCTAATTTGAAGCGTCTGGAGTGTGAATGGATAATCTTCATTGAAGAGCCCACAAATGAATCACAACTGTGATTTCTCATAGTTATTCGTGTCTGGGTCACTGCTAACCCAACGAACAACGAGGCTGCATGTGCAAGCGCTCATATTGATAGTAAGTAGTATGTTAACGTGTGGACAAAATTTCCCCGGAAGCACACGACCGGTTTCGCGGTTGTTGCCGCTCATCAGGTATGCGTACCCGGTACTCCTCTGCCCACTCGTCTTCATACTTGTACACTCCGATGTTATATGTTCACTAGAATCTAATTTGAAGCGTCTGGAGTGTGAATGGATAATCTTCATTGAAGAGCCCACAAATGAATCACAACTGTGATTTCTCATAGTTATTCGTGTCTGGGTCACTGCTAACCCAACGAACAACGAGGCTGCATGTGCAAGCGCTCATATTGATAGTAAGTAGTATGTTAACGTGTGGACAAAATTTCCCCGGAAGCACACGACCGGTTTCGCGGTTGTTGCCGCTCATCAGGTATGCGTACCCGGTACTCCTCTGCCCACTCGTCTTCATACTTGTACACTTCGATGTTATATGTTCACTAGAATCTAATTTGAAGCGTCTGGAGTGTGAATGGATAATCTTCATTGAAGAGCCCACAAATGAATCACAACTGTGATTTCTCATAGTTATTCGTGTCTGGGTCACTGCTAACCCAACGAACAACGAGGCTGCATGTGCAAGCGCTCATATTGATAGTAAGTAGTATGTTAACGTGTGGACAAAATTTCCCCGGAAGCACACGACCGATTTCGCGGTTGTTGCCGCTCATCAGGTATGCGTACCCGGTACTCCTCTGCCCACTCGTCTTCATACTTGTACACTTCGATGTTATATGTTCACTAGAATCTAATTTGAAGCGTCTGGAGTGTGAATGGATAATCTTCATTGAAGAGCCCACAAATGAATCACAACTGTGATTTCTCATAGTTATTCGTGTCTGGGTCACTGCTAACCCAACGAACAACGAGGCTGCATGTGCAAGCGCTCATATTGATAGTAAGTAGTATGTTAACGTGTTGACAAAATTTCCCCGTAAGCACACGACCGGTTTCGCGGTTGTTGCCGCTCATCAGGTATGCGTACCCGGTACTCCTCTGCCCACTCGTCTTCATACTTGTACACTCCGATGTTATATGTTCACTAGAATCTAATTTGAAGCGTCTGGAGTGTGAATGGATACTCTTCATTGAAGAGCCCACAAATGAATCACAACTGTGATTTCTCATAGTTATTCGTGTCTGGGTCACTGCTAACCCAACGAACAACGAGGCTGCATGTGCAAGCGCTCATATTGATAGTAAGTAGTATGTTAACGTGTGGACAAAATTTCCCCGGAAGCACACGACCGATTTCGCGGTTGTTGCCGCTCATCAGGTATGCGTACCCGGTACTCCTCTGCCCACTCGTCTTCATACTTGTACACTCCGATGTTATATGTTCACTAGAATCTAATTTGAAGCGTCTGGAGTGTGAATGGATACTCTTCATTGAAGAGCCCACAAATGAATCACAACTGTGATTTCTCATAGTTATTCGTGTCTGGGTCACTGCTAACCCAACGAACAACGAGGCTGCATGTGCAAGCGCTCATATTGATAGTAAGTAGTATGTTAACGTGTGGACAAAATTTCCCCGGAAGCACACGACCGGTTTCGCGGTTGTTGCCGCTCATCAGGTATGCGTACCCGGTACTCCTCTGCCCACTCGTCTTCATACTTGTACACTCCGATGTTATATGTTCACTAGAATCTAATTTGAAGCGTCTGGAGTGTGAATGGATAATCTTCATTGAAGAGCCCACAAATGAATCACAACTGTGATTTCTCATAGTTATTCGTGTCTGGGTCACTGCTAACCCAACGAACAACGAGGCTGCATGTGCAAGCGCTCATATTGATAGTAAGTAGTATGTT
Source organism: Fasciola hepatica (assembly GCA_948099385.1). Taxonomy (NCBI): domain Eukaryota; kingdom Metazoa; phylum Platyhelminthes; class Trematoda; order Plagiorchiida; family Fasciolidae; genus Fasciola; species Fasciola hepatica. The sequence continues at coordinate 26,917 of CANUEZ040000480.1, read as the reverse complement.
AACGTGTGGACAAAATTTCCCCGGAAGCACACGACCGGTTTCGCGGTTGTTGCCGCTCATCAGGTATGCGTACCCGGTACTCCTCTGCCCACTCGTCTTCATACTTGTACACTCCGATGTTATATGTTCACTAGAATCTAATTTGAAGCGTCTGGAGTGTGAATGGATACTCTTCATTGAAGAGCCCACAAATGAATCACAACTGTGATTTCTCATAGTTATTCGTGTCTGGGTCACTGCTAACCCAACGAACAACGAGGCTGCATGTGCAAGCGCTCATATTGATAGTAAGTAGTATGTTAACGTGTGGACAAAATTTCCCCGGAAGCACACGACCGGTTTCGCGGTTGTTGCCGCTCATCAGGTATGCGTACCCGGTACTCCTCTGCCCACTCGTCTTCATACTTGTACACTCCGATGTTATATGTTCACTAGAATCTAATTTGAAGCGTCTGGAGTGTGAATGGATAATCTTCATTGAAGAGCCCACAAATGAATCACAACTGTGATTTCTCATAGTTATTCGTGTCTGGGTCACTGCTAACCCAACGAACAACGAGGCTGCATGTGCAAGCGCTCATATTGATAGTAAGTAGTATGTTAACGTGTGGACAAAATTTCCCCGGAAGCACACGACCGATTTCGCGGTTGTTGCCGCTCATCAGGTATGCGTACCCGGTACTCCTCTGCCCACTCGTCTTCATACTTGTACACTCCGATGTTATATGTTCACTAGAATCTAATTTGAAGCGTCTGGAGTGTGAATGGATACTCTTCATTGAAGAGCCCACAAATGAATCACAACTGTGATTTCTCATAGTTATTCGTGTCTGGGTCACTGCTAACCCAACGAACAACGAGGCTGCATGTGCAAGCGCTCATATTGATAGTAAGTAGTATGTTAACGTGTGGACAAAATTTCCCCGGAAGCACACGACCGATTTCGCGGTTGTTGCCGCTCATCAGGTATGCGTACCCGGTACTCCTCTGCCCACTCGTCTTCATACTTGTACACTCCGATGTTATATGTTCACTAGAATCTAATTTGAAGCGTCTGGAGTGTGAATGGATAATCTTCATTGAAGAGCCCACAAATGAATCACAACTGTGATTTCTCATAGTTATTCGTGTCTGGGTCACTGCTAACCCAACGAACAACGAGGCTGCATGTGCAAGCGCTCATATTGATAGTAAGTAGTATGTTAACGTGTGGACAAAATTTCCCCGGAAGCACACGACCGGTTTCGCGGTTGTTGCCGCTCATCAGGTATGCGTACCCGGTACTCCTCTGCCCACTCGTCTTCATACTTGTACACTCCGATGTTATATGTTCACTAGAATCTAATTTGAAGCGTCTGGAGTGTGAATGGATAATCTTCATTGAAGAGCCCACAAATGAATCACAACTGTGATTTCTCATAGTTATTCGTGTCTGGGTCACTGCTAACCCAACGAACAACGAGGCTGCATGTGCAAGCGCTCATATTGATAGTAAGTAGTATGTTAACGTGTGGACAAAATTTCCCCGGAAGCACACGACCGGTTTCGCGGTTGTTGCCGCTCATCAGGTATGCGTACCCGGTACTCCTCTGCCCACTCGTCTTCATACTTGTACACTCCGATGTTATATGTTCACTAGAATCTAATTTGAAGCGTCTGGAGTGTGAATGGATAATCTTCATTGAAGAGCCCACAAATGAATCACAACTGTGATTTCTCATAGTTATTCGTGTCTGGGTCACTGCTAACCCAACGAACAACGAGGCTGCATGTGCAAGCGCTCATATTGATAGTAAGTAGTATGTTAACGTGTGGACAAAATTTCCCCGGAAGCACACGACCGGTTTCGCGGTTGTTGCCGCTCATCAGGTATGCGTACCCGGTACTCCTCTGCCCACTCGTCTTCATACTTGTACACTCCGATGTTATATGTTCACTAGAATCTAATTTGAAGCGTCTGGAGTGTGAATGGATACTCTTCATTGAAGAGCCCACAAATGAATCACAACTGTGATTTCTCATAGTTATTCGTGTCTGGGTCACTGCTAACCCAACGAACAACGAGGCTGCATGTGCAAGCGCTCATATTGATAGTAAGTAGTATGTTAACGTGTGGACAAAATTTCCCTGGAATCACACGACCGTATTCGCGGTTGTTGCCGCTCATCAGGTATGCGTACCCGGTACTCCTCTGCCCACTCGTCTTCATACTTGTACACTCCGATGTTATATGTTCACTAGAATCTAATTTGAAGCGTCTGGAGTGTGAATGGATAATCTTCATTGAAGAGCCCACAAATGAATCACAACTGTGATTTCTCATAGTTATTCGTGTCTGGGTCACTGCTAACCCAACGAACAACGAGGCTGCATGTGCAAGCGCTCATATTGATAGTAAGTAGTATGTTACCGTGTGGACAAAATTTCCCCGGAAGCACACGACCGGTTTCGCGGTTGTTGCCGCTCATCAGGTATGCGTACCCGGTACTCCTCTGCCCACTCGTCTTCATACTTGTACACTCCGATGTTATATGTTCACTAGAATCTAATTTGAAGCGTCTGGAGTGTGAATGGATACTCTTCATTGAAGAGCCCACAAATGAATCACAACTGTGATTTCTCATAGTTATTCGTGTCTGGGTCACTGCTAACCCAACGAACAACGAGGCTGCATGTGCAAGCGCTCATATTGATAGTAAGTAGTATGTTAACGTGTGGACAAAATTTCCCCGGAAGCACACGACCGGTTTCGCGGTTGTTGCCGCTCATCAGGTATGCGTACCCGGTACTCCTCTGCCCACTCGTCTTCATACTTGTACACTCCGATGTTATATGTTCACTAGAATCTAATTTGAAGCGTCTGGAGTGTGAATGGATAATCTTCATTGAAGAGCCCACAAATGAATCACAACTGTGATTTCTCATAGTTATTCGTGTCTGGGTCACTGCTAACCCAACGAACAACGAGGCTGCATGTGCAAGCGCTCATATTGATAGTAAGTAGTATGTTAACGTGTGGACAAAATTTCCCCGGAAGCACACGACCGGTTTCGCGGTTGTTGCCGCTCATCAGGTATGCGTACCCGGTACTCCTCTGCCCACTCGTCTTCATACTTGTACACTCCGATGTTATATGTTCACTAGAATCTAATTTGAAGCGTCTGGAGTGTGAATGGATAATCTTCATTGAAGAGCCCACAAATGAATCACAACTGTGATTTCTCATAGTTATTCGTGTCTGGGTCACTGCTAACCCAACGAACAACGAGGCTGCATGTGCAAGCGCTCATATTGATAGTAAGTAGTATGTTAACGTGTGGACAAAATTTCCCCGGAAGCACACGACCGGTTTCGCGGTTGTTGCCGCTCATCAGGTATGCGTACCCGGTACTCCTCTGCCCACTCGTCTTCATACTTGTACACTCCGATGTTATATGTTCACTAGAATCTAATTTGAAGCGTCTGGAGTGTGAATGGATACTCTTCATTGAAGAGCCCACAAATGAATCACAACTGTGATTTCTCATAGTTATTCGTGTCTGGGTCACTGCTAACCCAACGAACAACGAGGCTGCATGTGCAAGCGCTCATATTGATAGTAAGTAGTATGTTAACGTGTGGACAAAATTTCCCCGGAAGCACACGACCGGTTTCGCGGTTGTTGCCGCTCATCAGGTATGCGTACCCGGTACTCCTCTGCCCACTCGTCTTCATACTTGTACACTCCGATGTTATATGTTCACTAGAATCTATTTTGAAGCGTCTGGAGTGTGAATGGATACTCTTCATTGAAGAGCCCACAAATGAATCACAACTGTGATTTCTCATAGTTATTCGTGTCTGGGTCACTGCTAACCCAACGAACAACGAGGCTGCATGTGCAAGCGCTCATATTGATAGTAAGTAGTATGTTAACGTGTGGACAAAATTTCCCTGGAAGCACACGACCGTATTCGCGGTTGTTGCCGCTCATCAGGTATGCGTACCCGGTACTCCTCTGCCCACTCGTCTTCATACTTGTACACTCCGATGTTATATGTTCACTAGAATCTAATTTGAAGCGTCTGGAGTGTGAATGGATAATCTTCATTGAAGAGCCCACAAATGAATCACAACTGTGATTTCTCATAGTTATTCGTGTCTGGGTCACTGCTAACCCAACGAACAACGAGGCTGCATGTGCAAGCGCTCATATTGATAGTAAGTAGTATGTTACCGTGTGGACAAAATTTCCCCGGAAGCACACGACCGGTTTCGCGGTTGTTGCCGCTCATCAGGTATGCGTACCCGGTACTCCTCTGCCCACTCGTCTTCATACTTGTACACTCCGATGTTATATGTTCACTAGAATCTAATTTGAAGCGTCTGGAGTGTGAATGGATAATCTTCATTGAAGAGCCCACAAATGAATCACAACTGTGATTTCTCATAGTTATTCGTGTCTGGGTCACTGCTAACCCAACGAACAACGAGGCTGCATGTGCAAGCGCTCATATTGATAGTAAGTAGTATGTTAACGTGTGGACAAAATTTCCCCGGAAGCACACGACCGGTTTCACGGTTGTTGCCGCTCATCAGGTATGCGTACCCGGTACTCCTCTGCCCACTCGTCTTCATACTTGTACACTCCGATGTTATATGTTCACTAGAATCTAATTTGAAGCGTCTGGAGTGTGAATGGATAATCTTCATTGAAGAGCCCACAAATGAATCACAACTGTGATTTCTCATAGTTATTCGTGTCTGGGTCACTGCTAACCCAACGAACAACGAGGCTGCATGTGCAAGCGCTCATATTGATAGTAAGTAGTATGTTACCGTGTGGACAAAATTTCCCCGGAAGCACACGACCGGTTTCGCGGTTGTTGCCGCTCATCAGGTATGCGTACCCGGTACTCCTCTGCCCACTCGTCTTCATACTTGTACACTCCGATGTTATATGTTCACTAGAATCTAATTTGAAGCGTCTGGAGTGTGAATGGATAATCTTCATTGAAGAGCCCACAAATGAATCACAACTGTGATTTCTCATAGTTATTCGTGTCTGGGTCACTGCTAACCCAACGAACAACGAGGCTGCATGTGCAAGCGCTCATATTGATAGTAAGTAGTATGTTAACGTGTGGACAACATTTCCCCGGAAGCACACGACCGGTTTCGCGGTTGTTGCCGCTCATCAGGTATGCGTAACCGGTACTCCTCTGCCCACTCGTCTTCATACTTGTACACTCCGATGTTATATGTTCACTAGCATCTTATTTGAAGCTTCTGGAGTGTGAATGGATAATCTTCATTGAAGAGCCCACAAATGAATCACAACTGTGATTTCTCATAGTTATTCGTGTCTGGGTCACTGCTAACCCAACGAACAACGAGGCTGCATGTGCAAGCGCTCATATTGATAGTAAGTAGTATGTTAACGTGTGGACAAAATTTCCCCGGAAGCACACGACCGATTTCGCGGTTGTTGCCGCTCATCAGGTATGCGTACCCGGTACTCCTCTGCCCACTCGTCTTCATACTTGTACACTCCGATGTTATATGTTCACTAGAATCTAATTTGAAGCGTCTGGAGTGTGAATGGATACTCTTCATTGAAGAGCCCACAAATGAATCACAACTGTGATTTCTCATAGTTATTCGTGTCTGGGTCACTGCTAACCCAACGAACAACGAGGCTGCATGTGCAAGCGCTCATATTGATAGTAAGTAGTATGTTAACGTGTGGACAAAATTTCCCCGGAAGCACACGACCGATTTCGCGGTTGTTGCCGCTCATCAGGTATGCGTACCCGGTACTCCTCTGCCCACTCGTCTTCATACTTGTACACTCCGATGTTATATGTTCACTAGAATCTAATTTGAAGCGTCTGGAGTGTGAATGGATAATCTTCATTGAAGAGCCCACAAATGAATCACAACTGTGATTTCTCATAGTTATTCGTGTCTGGGTCACTGCTAACCCAACGAACAACGAGGCTGCATGTGCAAGCGCTCATATTGATAGTAAGTAGTATGTTAACGTGTGGACAAAATTTCCCCGGAAGCACACGACCGATTTCGCGGTTGTTGCCGCTCATCAGGTATGCGTACCCGGTACTCCTCTGCCCACTCGTCTTCATACTTGTACACTCCGATGTTATATGTTCACTAGAATCTAATTTGAAGCGTCTGGAGTGTGAATGGATAATCTTCATTGAAGAGCCCACAAATGAATCACAACTGTGATTTCTCATAGTTATTCGTGTCTGGGTCACTGCTAACCCAACGAACAACGAGGCTGCATGTGCAAGCGCTCATATTGATAGTAAGTAGTATGTTAACGTGTGGACAAAATTTCCCCGGAAGCACACGACCGATTTCGCGGTTGTTGCCGCTCATCAGGTATGCGTACCCGGTACTCCTCTGCCCACTCGTCTTCATACTTGTACACTCCGATGTTATATGTTCACTAGAATCTAATTTGAAGCGTCTGGAGTGTGAATGGATAATCTTCATTGAAGAGCCCACAAATGAATCACAACTGTGATTTCTCATAGTTATTCGTGTCTGGGTCACTGCTAACCCAACGAACAACGAGGCTGCATGTGCAAGCGCTCATATTGATAGTAAGTAGTATGTTAACGTGTGGACAAAATTTCCCCGGAAGCACACGACCGGTTTCGCGGTTGTTGCCGCTCATCAGGTATGCGTACCCGGTACTCCTCTGCCCACTCGTCTTCATACTTGTACACTCCGATGTTATATGTTCACTAGAATCTAATTTGAAGCGTCTGGAGTGTGAATGGATAATCTTCATTGAAGAGCCCACAAATGAATCACAACTGTGATTTCTCATAGTTATTCGTGTCTGGGTCACTGCTAACCCAACGAACAACGAGGCTGCATGTGCAAGCGCTCATATTGATAGTAAGTAGTATGTTAACGTGTGGACAAAATTTCCCCGGAAGCACACGACCGATTTCGCGGTTGTTGCCGCTCATCAGGTATGCGTACCCGGTACTCCTCTGCCCACTCGTCTTCATACTTGTACACTCCGATGTTATATGTTCACTAGAATCTAATTTGAAGCGTCTGGAGTGTGAATGGATAATCTTCATTGAAGAGCCCACAAATGAATCACAACTGTGATTTCTCATAGTTATTCGTGTCTGGGTCACTGCTAACCCAACGAACAACGAGGCTGCATGTGCAAGCGCTCATATTGATAGTAAGTAGTATGTTAACGTGTGGACAAAATTTCCCCGGAAGCACACGACCGATTTCGCGGTTGTTGCCGCTCATCAGGTATGCGTACCCGGTACTCCTCTGCCCACTCGTCTTCATACTTGTACACTCCGATGTTATATGTTCACTAGAATCTAATTTGAAGCGTCTGGAGTGTGAATGGATAATCTTCATTGAAGAGCCCACAAATGAATCACAACTGTGATTTCTCATAGTTATTCGTGTCTGGGTCACTGCTAACCCAACGAACAACGAGGCTGCATGTGCAAGCGCTCATATTGATAGTAAGTAGTATGTTAACGTGTGGACAAAATTTCCCCGGAAGCACACGACCGGTTTCGCGGTTGTTGCCGCTCATCAGGTATGCGTACCCGGTACTCCTCTGCCCACTCGTCTTCATACTTGTACACTCCGATGTTATATGTTCACTAGAATCTAATTTGAAGCGTCTGGAGTGTGAATGGATAATCTTCATTGAAGAGCCCACAAATGAATCACAACTGTGATTTCTCATAGTTATTCGTGTCTGGGTCACTGCTAACCCAACGAACAACGAGGCTGCATGTGCAAGCGCTCATATTGATAGTAAGTAGTATGTTAACGTGTGGACAAAATTTCCCCGGAAGCACACGACCGATTTCGCGGTTGTTGCCGCTCATCAGGTATGCGTACCCGGTACTCCTCTGCCCACTCGTCTTCATACTTGTACACTCCGATGTTATATGTTCACTAGAATCTAATTTGAAGCGTCTGGAGTGTGAATGGATAATCTTCATTGAAGAGCCCACAAATGAATCACAACTGTGATTTCTCATAGTTATTCGTGTCTGGGTCACTGCTAACCCAACGAACAACGAGGCTGCATGTGCAAGCGCTCATATTGATAGTAAGTAGTATGTTAACGTGTGGACAAAATTTCCCCGGAAGCACACGACCGGTTTCGCGGTTGTTGCCGCTCATCAGGTATGCGTACCCGGTACTCCTCTGCCCACTCGTCTTCATACTTGTACACTCCGATGTTATATGTTCACTAGAATCTAATTTGAAGCGTCTGGAGTGTGAATGGATAATCTTCATTGAAGAGCCCACAAATGAATCACAACTGTGATTTCTCATAGTTATTCGTGTCTGGGTCACTGCTAACCCAACGAACAACGAGGCTGCATGTGCAAGCGCTCATATTGATAGTAAGTAGTATGTTAACGTGTGGACAAAATTTCCCCGGAAGCACACGACCGGTTTCGCGGTTGTTGCCGCTCATCAGGTATGCGTACCCGGTACTCCTCTGCCCACTCGTCTTCATACTTGTACACTCCGATGTTATATGTTCACTAGAATCTAATTTGAAGCGTCTGGAGTGTGAATGGATAATCTTCATTGAAGAGCCCACAAATGAATCACAACTGTGATTTCTCATAGTTATTCGTGTCTGGGTCACTGCTAACCCAACGAACAACGAGGCTGCATGTGCAAGCGCTCATATTGATAGTAAGTAGTATGTTAACGTGTGGACAAAATTTCCCCGGAAGCACACGACCGGTTTCGCGGTTGTTGCCGCTCATCAGGTATGCGTACCCGGTACTCCTCTGCCCACTCGTCTTCATACTTGTACACTCCGATGTTATATGTTCACTAGAATCTAATTTGAAGCGTCTGGAGTGTGAATGGATAATCTTCATTGAAGAGCCCACAAATGAATCACAACTGTGATTTCTCATAGTTATTCGTGTCTGGGTCACTGCTAACCCAACGAACAACGAGGCTGCATGTGCAAGCGCTCATATTGATAGTAAGTAGTATGTTAACGTGTGGACAAAATTTCCCCGGAAGCACACGACCGGTTTCGCGGTTGTTGCCGCTCATCAGGTATGCGTACCCGGTACTCCTCTGCCCACTCGTCTTCATACTTGTGCACTCCGATGTTATATGTTCACTAGAATCTAATTTGAAGCGTCTGGAGTGTGAATGGATAATCTTCATTGAAGAGCCCACAAATGAATCACAACTGTGATTTCTCATAGTTATTCGTGTCTGGGTCACTGCTAACCCAACGAACAACGAGGCTGCATGTGCAAGCGCTCATATTGATAGTAAGTAGTATGTTAACGTGTGGACAAAATTTCCCCGGAAGCACACGACCGATTTCGCGGTTGTTGCCGCTCATCAGGTATGCGTACCCGGTACTCCTCTGCCCACTCGTCTTCATACTTGTACACTCCGATGTTATATGTTCACTAGAATCTAATTTGAAGCGTCTGCAGTGTGAATGGATACTCTTCATTGAAGAGCCCACAAATGAATCACAACTGTGATTTCTCATAGTTATTCGTGTCTGGGTCACTGCTAACCCAACGAACAACGAGGCTGCATGTGCAAGCGCTCATATTGATAGTAAGTAGTATGTTAACGTGTGGACAAAATTTCCCCGGAAGCACACGACCGATTTCGCGGTTGTTGCCGCTCATCAGGTATGCGTACCCGGTACTCCTCTGCCCACTCGTCTTCATACTTGTACACTCCGATGTTATATGTTCACTAGAATCTAATTTGAAGCGTCTGGAGTGTGAATGGATAATCTTCATTGAAGAGCCCACAAATGAATCACAACTGTGATTTCTCATAGTTATTCGTGTCTGGGTCACTGCTAACCCAACGAACAACGAGGCTGCATGTGCAAGCGCTCATATTGATAGTAAGTAGTATGTTAACGTGTGGACAAAATTTCCCCGGAAGCACACGACCGATTTCGCGGTTGTTGCCGCTCATCAGGTATGCGTACCCGGTACTCCTCTGCCCACTCGTCTTCATACTTGTACACTCCGATGTTATATGTTCACTAGAATCTAATTTGAAGCGTCTGGAGTGTGAATGGATAATCTTCATTGAAGAGCCCACAAATGAATCACAACTGTGATTTCTCATAGTTATTCGTGTCTGGGTCACTGCTAACCCAACGAACAACGAGGCTGCATGTGCAAGCGCTCATATTGATAGTAAGTAGTATGTTAACGTGTGGACAAAATTTCCCCGGAAGCACACGACCGATTTCGCGGTTGTTGCCGCTCATCAGGTATGCGTAACCGGTACTCCTCTGCCCACTCGTCTTCATACTTGTACACTCCGATGTTATATGTTCACTAGAATCTAATTTGAAGCGTCTGGAGTGTGAATGGATAATCTTCATTGAAGAGCCCACAAATGAATCACAACTGTGATTTCTCATAGTTATTCGTGTCTGGGTCACTGCTAACCCAACGAACAACGAGGCTGCATGTGCAAGCGCTCATATTGATAGTAAGTAGTATGTTAACGTGTGGACAAAATTTCCCCGGAAGCACACGACCGGTTTCGCGGTTGTTGCCGCTCATCAGGTATGCGTACCCGGTACTCCTCTGCCCACTCGTCTTCATACTTGTACACTCCGATGTTATATGTTCACTAGAATCTAATTTGAAGCGTCTGGAGTGTGAATGGATAATCTTCATTGAAGAGCCCACAAATGAATCACAACTGTGATTTCTCATAGTTATTCGTGTCTGGGTCACTGCTAACCCAACGAACAACGAGGCTGCATGTGCAAGCGCTCATATTGATAGTAAGTAGTATGTTAACGTGTGGACAAAATTTCCCCGGAAGCACACGACCGATTTCGCGGTTGTTGCCGCTCATCAGGTATGCGTACCCGGTACTCCTCTGCCCACTCGTCTTCATACTTGTACACTCCGATGTTATATGTTCACTAGAATCTAATTTGAAGCGTCTGGAGTGTGAATGGATAATCTTCATTGAAGAGCCCACAAATGAATCACAACTGTGATTTCTCATAGTTATTCGTGTCTGGGTCACTGCTAACCCAACGAACAACGAGGCTGCATGTGCAAGCGCTCATATTGATAGTAAGTAGTATGTTAACGTGTGGACAAAATTTCCCCGGAAGCACACGACCGGTTTCGCGGTTGTTGCCGCTCATCAGGTATGCGTACCCGGTACTCCTCTGCCCACTCGTCTTCATACTTGTACACTCCGATGTTATATGTTCACTAGAATCTAATTTGAAGCGTCTGGAGTGTGAATGGATAATCTTCATTGAAGAGCCCACAAATGAATCACAACTGTGATTTCTCATAGTTATTCGTGTCTGGGTCACTGCTAACCCAACGAACAACGAGGCTGCATGTGCAAGCGCTCATATTGATAGTAAGTAGTATGTTAACGTGTGGACAAAATTTCCCCGGAAGCACACGACCGGTTTCGCGGTTGTTGCCGCTCATCAGGTATGCGTACCCGGTACTCCTCTGCCCACTCGTCTTCATACTTGTACACTCCGATGTTATATGTTCACTAGAATCTAATTTGAAGCGTCTGGAGTGTGAATGGATAATCTTCATTGAAGAGCCCACAAATGAATCACAACTGTGATTTCTCATAGTTATTCGTGTCTGGGTCACTGCTAACCCAACGAACAACGAGGCTGCATGTGCAAGCGCTCATATTGATAGTAAGTAGTATGTTAACGTGTGGACAAAATTTCCCCGGAAGCACACGACCGGTTTCGCGGTTGTTGCCGCTCATCAGGTATGCGTACCCGGTACTCCTCTGCCCACTCGTCTTCATACTTGTACACTCCGATGTTATATGTTCACTAGAATCTAATTTGAAGCGTCTGGAGTGTGAATGGATAATCTTCATTGAAGAGCCCACAAATGAATCACAACTGTGATTTCTCATAGTTATTCGTGTCTGGGTCACTGCTAACCCAACGAACAACGAGGCTGCATGTGCAAGCGCTCATATTGATAGTAAGTAGTATGTTAACGTGTGGACAAAATTTCCCCGGAAGCACACGACCGGTTTCGCGGTTGTTGCCGCTCATCAGGTATGCGTACCCGGTACTCCTCTGCCCACTCGTCTTCATACTTGTACACTCCGATGTTATATGTTCACTAGAATCTAATTTGAAGCGTCTGGAGTGTGAATGGATAATCTTCATTGAAGAGCCCACAAATGAATCACAACTGTGATTTCTCATAGTTATTCGTGTCTGGGTCACTGCTAACCCAACGAACAACGAGGCTGCATGTGCAAGCGCTCATATTGATAGTAAGTAGTATGTTAACGTGTGGACAAAATTTCCCCGGAAGCACACGACCGATTTCGCGGTTGTTGCCGCTCATCAGGTATGCGTACCCGGTACTCCTCTGCCCACTCGTCTTCATACTTGTACACTCCGATGTTATATGTTCACTAGAATCTAATTTGAAGCGTCTGGAGTGTGAATGGATAATCTTCATTGAAGAGCCCACAAATGAATCACAACTGTGATTTCTCATAGTTATTCGTGTCTGGGTCACTGCTAACCCAACGAACAACGAGGCTGCATGTGCAAGCGCTCATATTGATAGTAAGTAGTATGTTAACGTGTGGACAAAATTTCCCCGGAAGCACACGACCGATTTCGCGGTTGTTGCCGCTCATCAGGTATGCGTACCCGGTACTCCTCTGCCCACTCGTCTTCATACTTGTACACTCCGATGTTATATGTTCACTAGAATCTAATTTGAAGCGTCTGGAGTGTGAATGGATAATCTTCATTGAAGAGCCCACAAATGAATCACAACTGTGATTTCTCATAGTTATTCGTGTCTGGGTCACTGCTAACCCAACGAACAACGAGGCTGCATGTGCAAGCGCTCATATTGATAGTAAGTAGTATGTTAACGTGTGGACAAAATTTCCCCGGAAGCACACGACCGGTTTCGCGGTTGTTGCCGCTCATCAGGTATGCGTACCCGGTACTCCTCTGCCCACTCGTCTTCATACTTGTACACTCCGATGTTATATGTTCACTAGAATCTAATTTGAAGCGTCTGGAGTGTGAATGGATAATCTTCATTGAAGAGCCCACAAATGAATCACAACTGTGATTTCTCATAGTTATTCGTGTCTGGGTCACTGCTAACCCAACGAACAACGAGGCTGCATGTGCAAGCGCTCATATTGATAGTAAGTAGTATGTTAACGTGTGGACAAAATTTCCCCGGAAGCACACGACCGATTTCGCGGTTGTTGCCGCTCATCAGGTATGCGTACCCGGTACTCCTCTGCCCACTCGTCTTCATACTTGTACACTCCGATGTTATATGTTCACTAGAATCTAATTTGAAGCGTCTGGAGTGTGAATGGATAATCTTCATTGAAGAGCCCACAAATGAATCACAACTGTGATTTCTCATAGTTATTCGTGTCTGGGTCACTGCTAACCCAACGAACAACGAGGCTGCATGTGCAAGCGCTCATATTGATAGTAAGTAGTATGTTAACGTGTGGACAAAATTTCCCCGGAAGCACACGACCGGTTTCGCGGTTGTTGCCGCTCATCAGGTATGCGTACCCGGTACTCCTCTGCCCACTCGTCTTCATACTTGTACACTCCGATGTTATATGTTCACTAGAATCTAATTTGAAGCGTCTGGAGTGTGAATGGATAATCTTCATTGAAGAGCCCACAAATGAATCACAACTGTGATTTCTCATAGTTATTCGTGTCTGGGTCACTGCTAACCCAACGAACAACGAGGCTGCATGTGCAAGCGCTCATATTGATAGTAAGTAGTATGTTAACGTGTGGACAAAATTTCCCCGGAAGCACACGACCGGTTTCGCGGTTGTTGCCGCTCATCAGGTATGCGTACCCGGTACTCCTCTGCCCACTCGTCTTCATACTTGTACACTCCGATGTTATATGTTCACTAGAATCTAATTTGAAGCGTCTGGAGTGTGAATGGATACTCTTCATTGAAGAGCCCACAAATGAATCACAACTGTGATTTCTCATAGTTATTCGTGTCTGGGTCACTGCTAACCCAACGAACAACGAGGCTGCATGTGCAAGCGCTCATATTGATAGTAAGTAGTATGTTAACGTGTGGACAAAATTTCCCCGGAAGCACACGACCGGTTTCGCGGTTGTTGCCGCTCATCAGGTATGCGTACCCGGTACTCCTCTGCCCACTCGTCTTCATACTTGTGCACTCCGATGTTATATGTTCACTAGAATCTAATTTGAAGCGTCTGGAGTGTGAATGGATAATCTTCATTGAAGAGCCCACAAATGAATCACAACTGTGATTTCTCATAGTTATTCGTGTCTGGGTCACTGCTAACCCAACGAACAACGAGGCTGCATGTGCAAGCGCTCATATTGATAGTAAGTAGTATGTTAACGTGTGGACAAAATTTCCCCGGAAGCACACGACCGATTTCGCGGTTGTTGCCGCTCATCAGGTATGCGTACCCGGTACTCCTCTGCCCACTCGTCTTCATACTTGTGCACTCCGATGTTATATGTTCACTAGAATCTAATTTGAAGCGTCTGGAGTGTGAATGGATAATCTTCATTGAAGAGCCCACAAATGAATCACAACTGTGATTTCTCATAGTTATTCGTGTCTGGGTCACTGCTAACCCAACGAACAACGAGGCTGCATGTGCAAGCGCTCATATTGATAGTAAGTAGTATGTTAACGTGTGGACAAAATTTCCCCGGAAGCACACGACCGGTTTCGCGGTTGTTGCCGCTCATCAGGTATGCGTACCCGGTACTCCTCTGCCCACTCGTCTTCATACTTGTACACTTCGATGTTATATGTTCACTAGAATCTAATTTGAAGCGTCTGGAGTGTGAATGGATAATCTTCATTGAAGAACCCACAAATGAATCACAACTGTGATTTCTCATAGTTATTCGTGTCTGGGTCACTGCTAACCCAACGAACAACGAGGCTGCATGTGCAAGCGCTCATATTGATAGTAAGTAGTATGTTAACGTGTGGACAAAATTTCCCCGGAAGCACACGACCGGTTTCGCGGTTGTTGCCGCTCATCAGGTATGCGTACCCGGTACTCCTCTGCCCACTCGTCTTCATACTTGTACACTCCGATGTTATATGTTCACTAGAATCTAATTTGAAGCGTCTGGAGTGTGAATGGATAATCTTCATTGAAGAGCCCACAAATGAATCACAACTGTGATTTCTCATAGTTATTCGTGTCTGGGTCACTGCTAACCCAACGAACAACGAGGCTGCATGTGCAAGCGCTCATATTGATAGTAAGTAGTATGTTAACGTGTGGACAAAATTTCCCCGGAAGCACACGACCGGTTTCGCGGTTGTTGCCGCTCATCAGGTATGCGTACCCGGTACTCCTCTGCCCACTCGTCTTCATACTTGTACACTCCGATGTTATATGTTCACTAGAATCTAATTTGAAGCGTCTGGAGTGTGAATGGATACTCTTCATTGAAGAGCCCACAAATGAATCACAACTGTGATTTCTCATAGTTATTCGTGTCTGGGTCACTGCTAACCCAACGAACAACGAGGCTGCATGTGCAAGCGCTCATATTGATAGTAAGTAGTATGTTAACGTGTGGACAAAATTTCCCCGGAAGCACACGACCGATTTCGCGGTTGTTGCCGCTCATCAGGTATGCGTACCCGGTACTCCTCTGCCCACTCGTCTTCATACTTGTACACTCCGATGTTATATGTTCACAAGAATCTAATTTGAAGCGTCTGGAGTGTGAATGGATAATCTTCATTGAAGAGCCCACAAATGAATCACAACTGTGATTTCTCATAGTTATTCGTGTCTGGGTCACTGCTAACCCAACGAACAACGAGGCTGCATGTGCAAGCGCTCATATTGATAGTAAGTAGTATGTTAACGTGTGGACAAAATTTCCCCGGAAGCACACGACCGGTTTCGCGGTTGTTGCCGCTCATCAGGTATGCGTACCCGGTACTCCTCTGCCCACTCGTCTTCATACTTGTACACTCCGATGTTATATGTTCACTAGAATCTAATTTGAAGCGTCTGGAGTGTGAATGGATACTCTTCATTGAAGAGCCCACAAATGAATCACAACTGTGATTTCTCATAGTTATTCGTGTCTGGGTCACTGCTAACCCAACGAACAACGAGGCTGCATGTGCAAGCGCTCATATTGATAGTAAGTAGTATGTTAACGTGTGGACAAAATTTCCCCGGAAGCACACGACCGGTTTCGCGGTTGTTGCCGCTCATCAGGTATGCGTACCCGGTACTCCTCTGCCCACTCGTCTTCATACTTGTACACTCCGATGTTATATGTTCACTAGAATCTAATTTGAAGCGTCTGGAGTGTGAATGGATACTCTTCATTGAAGAGCCCACAAATGAATCACAACTGTGATTTCTCATAGTTATTCGTGTCTGGGTCACTGCTAACCCAACGAACAACGAGGCTGCATGTGCAAGCGCTCATATTGATAGTAAGTAGTATGTTAACGTGTGGACAAAATTTCCCCGGAAGCACACGACCGGTTTCGCGGTTGTTGCCGCTCATCAGGTATGCGTACCCGGTACTCCTCTGCCCACTCGTCTTCATACTTGTGCACTCCGATGTTATATGTTCACTAGAATCTAATTTGAAGCGTCTGGAGTGTGAATGGATAATCTTCATTGAAGAGCCCACAAATGAATCACAACTGTGATTTCTCATAGTTATTCGTGTCTGGGTCACTGCTAACCCAACGAACAACGAGGCTGCATGTGCAAGCGCTCATATTGATAGTAAGTAGTATGTTAACGTGTGGACAAAATTTCCCCGGAAGCACACGACCGGTTTCGCGGTTGTTGCCGCTCATCAGGTATGCGTACCCGGTACTCCTCTGCCCACTCGTCTTCATACTTGTACACTCCGATGTTATATGTTCACTAGAATCTAATTTGAAGCGTCTGGAGTGTGAATGGATAATCTTCATTGAAGAGCCCACAAATGAATCACAACTGTGATTTCTCATAGTTATTCGTGTCTGGGTCACTGCTAACCCAACGAACAACGAGGCTGCATGTGCAAGCGCTCATATTGATAGTAAGTAGTATGTTAACGTGTGGACAAAATTTCCCCGGAAGCACACGACCGATTTCGCGGTTGTTGCCGCTCATCAGGTATGCGTACCCGGTACTCCTCTGCCCACTCGTCTTCATACTTGTACACTCCGATGTTATATGTTCACTAGAATCTAATTTGAAGCGTCTGGAGTGTGAATGGATACTCTTCATTGAAGAGCCCACAAATGAATCACAACTGTGATTTCTCATAGTTATTCGTGTCTGGGTCACTGCTAACCCAACGAACAACGAGGCTGCATGTGCAAGCGCTCATATTGATAGTAAGTAGTATGTTAACGTGTGGACAAAATTTCCCCGGAAGCACACGACCGGTTTCGCGGTTGTTGCCGCTCATCAGGTATGCGTACCCGGTACTCCTCTGCCCACTCGTCTTCATACTTGTACACTCCGATGTTATATGTTCACTAGAATCTAATTTGAAGCGTCTGGAGTGTGAATGGATACTCTTCATTGAAGAGCCCACAAATGAATCACAACTGTGATTTCTCATAGTTATTCGTGTCTGGGTCACTGCTAACCCAACGAACAACGAGGCTGCATGTGCAAGCGCTCATATTGATAGTAAGTAGTATGTTAACGTGTGGACAAAATTTCCCCGGAAGCACACGACCGATTTCGCGGTTGTTGCCGCTCATCAGGTATGCGTACCCGGTACTCCTCTGCCCACTCGTCTTCATACTTGTACACTCCGATGTTATATGTTCACTAGAATCTAATTTGAAGCGTCTGGAGTGTGAATGGATAATCTTCATTGAAGAGCCCACAAATGAATCACAACTGTGATTTCTCATAGTTATTCGTGTCTGGGTCACTGCTAACCCAACGAACAACGAGGCTGCATGTGCAAGCGCTCATATTGATAGTAAGTAGTATGTTAACGTGTGGACAAAATTTCCCCGGAAGCACACGACCGGTTTCGCGGTTGTTGCCGCTCATCAGGTATGCGTACCCGGTACTCCTCTGCCCACTCGTCTTCATACTTGTACACTCCGATGTTATATGTTCACTAGAATCTAATTTGAAGCGTCTGGAGTGTGAATGGATACTCTTCATTGAAGAGCCCACAAATGAATCACAACTGTGATTTCTCATAGTTATTCGTGTCTGGGTCACTGCTAACCCAACGAACAACGAGGCTGCATGTGCAAGCGCTCATATTGATAGTAAGTAGTATGTTAACGTGTGGACAAAATTTCCCCGGAAGCACACGACCGGTTTCGCGGTTGTTGCCGCTCATCAGGTATGCGTACCCGGTACTCCTCTGCCCACTCGTCTTCATACTTGTACACTCCGATGTTATATGTTCACTAGAATCTAATTTGAAGCGTCTGGAGTGTGAATGGATAATCTTCATTGAAGAGCCCACAAATGAATCACAACTGTGATTTCTCATAGTTATTCGTGTCTGGGTCACTGGTAACCCAACGAACAACGAGGCTGCATGTGCAAGCGCTCATATTGATAGTAAGTAGTATGTTAACGTGTGGACAAAATTTCCCCGGAAGCACACGACCGGTTTCGCGGTTGTTGCCGCTCATCAGGTATGCGTACCCGGTACTCCTCTGCCCACTCGTCTTCATACTTGTACACTCCGATGTTATATGTTCACTAGAATCTAATTTGAAGCGTCTGGAGTGTGAATGAATACTCTTCATTGAAGAGCCCACAAATGAATCACAACTGTGATTTCTCATAGTTATTCGTGTCTGGGTCACTGCTAACCCAACGAACAACGAGGCTGCATGTGCAAGCGCTCATATTGATAGTAAGTAGTATGTTAACGTGTGGACAAAATTTCCCCGGAAGCACACGACCGGTTTCGCGGTTGTTGCCGCTCATCAGGTATGCGTACCCGGTACTCCTCTGCCCACTCGTCTTCATACTTGTACACTCCGATGTTATATGTTCACTAGAATCTAATTTGAAGCGTCTGGATTGTGAATGGATACTCTTCATTGAAGAGCCCACAAATGAATCACAACTGTGATTTCTCATAGTTATTCGTGTCTGGGTCACTGCTAACCCAACGAACAACGAGGCTGCATGTGCAAGCGCTCATATTGATAGTAAGTAGTATGTTAACGTGTGGACAAAATTTCCCCGGAAGCACACGACCGGTTTCGCGGTTGTTGCCGCTCATCAGGTATGCGTACCCGGTACTCCTCTGCCCACTCGTCTTCATACTTGTACACTCCGATGTTATATGTTCACTAGAATCTAATTTGAAGCGTCTGGAGTGTGAATGGATAATCTTCATTGAAGAGCCCACAAATGAATCACAACTGTGATTTCTCATAGTTATTCGTGTCTGGGTCACTGCTAACCCAACGAACAACGAGGCTGCATGTGCAAGCGCTCATATTGATAGTAAGTAGTATGTTAACGTGTGGACAAAATTTCCCCGGAAGCACACGACCGGTTTCGCGGTTGTTGCCGCTCATCAGGTATGCGTACCCGGTACTCCTCTGCCCACTCGTCTTCATACTTGTACACTCCGATGTTATATGTTCACTAGAATCTAATTTGAAGCGTCTGGAGTGTGAATGGATAATCTTCATTGAAGAGCCCACAAATGAATCACAACTGTGATTTCTCATAGTTATTCGTGTCTGGGTCACTGCTAACCCAACGAACAACGAGGCTGCATGTGCAAGCGCTCATATTGATAGTAAGTAGTATGTTAACGTGTGGACAAAATTTCCCCGGAAGCACACGACCGGTTTCGCGGTTGTTGCCGCTCATCAGGTATGCGTACCCGGTACTCCTCTGCCCACTCGTCTTCATACTTGTACACTCCGATGTTATATGTTCACTAGAATCTAATTTGAAGCGTCTGGAGTGTGAATGGATAATCTTCATTGAAGAGCCCACAAATGAATCACAACTGTGATTTCTCATAGTTATTCGTGTCTGGGTCACTGCTAACCCAACGAACAACGAGGCTGCATGTGCAAGCGCTCATATTGATAGTAAGTAGTATGTTAACGTGTGGACAAAATTTCCCCGGAAGCACACGACCGGTTTCGCGGTTGTTGCCGCTCATCAGGTATGCGTACCCGGTACTCCTCTGCCCACTCGTCTTCATACTTGTACACTCCGATGTTATATGTTCACTAGAATCTAATTTGAAGCGTCTGGAGTGTGAATGGATAATCTTCATTGAAGAGCCCACAAATGAATCACAACTGTGATTTCTCATAGTTATTCGTGTCTGGGTCACTGCTAACCCAACGAACAACGAGGCTGCATGTGCAAGCGCTCATATTGATAGTAAGTAGTATGTTAACGTGTGGACAAAATTTCCCCGGAAGCACACGACCGGTTTCGCGGTTGTTGCCGCTCATCAGGTATGCGTACCCGGTACTCCTCTGCCCACTCGTCTTCATACTTGTACACTCCGATGTTATATGTTCACTAGAATCTAATTTGAAGCGTCTGGAGTGTGAATGGATACTCTTCATTGAAGAGCCCACAAATGAATCACAACTGTGATTTCTCATAGTTATTCGTGTCTGGGTCACTGCTAACCCAACGAACAACGAGGCTGCATGTGCAAGCGCTCATATTGATAGTAAGTAGTATGTTAACGTGTGGACAAAATTTCCCCGGAAGCACACGACCGGTTTCGCGGTTGTTGCCGCTCATCAGGTATGCGTACCCGGTACTCCTCTGTCCACTCGTCTTCATACTTGTACACTCCGATGTTATATGTTCACTAGAATCTAATTTGAAGCGTCTGGAGTGTGAATGGATAATCTTCATTGAAGAGCCCACAAATGAATCACAACTGTGATTTCTCATAGTTATTCGTGTCTGGGTCACTGCTAACCCAACGAACAACGAGGCTGCATGTGCAAGCGCTCATATTGATAGTAAGTAGTATGTTAACGTGTGGACAAAATTTCCCCGGAAGCACACGACCGGTTTCGCGGTTGTTGCCGCTCATCAGGTATGCGTACCCGGTACTCCTCTGCCCACTCGTCTTCATACTTGTACACTCCGATGTTATATGTTCACTAGAATCTAATTTGAAGCGTCTGGAGTGTGAATGGATAATCTTCATTGAAGAGCCCACAAATGAATCACAACTGTGATTTCTCATAGTTATTCGTGTCTGGGTCACTGCTAACCCAACGAACAACGAGGCTGCATGTGCAAGCGCTCATATTGATAGTAAGTAGTATGTTAACGTGTGGACAAAATTTCCCCGGAAGCACACGACCGGTTTCGCGGTTGTTGCCGCTCATCAGGTATGCGTACCCGGTACTCCTCTGCCCACTCGTCTTCATACTTGTACACTCCGATGTTATATGTTCACTAGAATCTAATTTGAAGCGTCTGGAGTGTGAATGGATAATCTTCATTGAAGAGCCCACAAATGAATCACAACTGTGATTTCTCATAGTTATTCGTGTCTGGGTCACTGCTAACCCAACGAACAACGAGGCTGCATGTGCAAGCGCTCATATTGATAGTAAGTAGTATGTTAACGTGTGGACAAAATTTCCCCGGAAGCACACGACCGGTTTCGCGGTTGTTGCCGCTCATCAGGTATGCGTACCCGGTACTCCTCTGCCCACTCGTCTTCATACTTGTACACTCCGATGTTATATGTTCACTAGAATCTAATTTGAAGCGTCTGGAGTGTGAATGGATAATCTTCATTGAAGAGCCCACAAATGAATCACAACTGTGATTTCTCATAGTTATTCGTGTCTGGGTCACTGCTAACCCAACGAACAACGAGGCTGCATGTGCAAGCGCTCATATTGATAGTAAGTAGTATGTTAACGTGTGGACAAAATTTCCCCGGAAGCACACGACCGGTTTCGCGGTTGTTGCCGCTCATCAGGTATGCGTACCCGGTACTCCTCTGCCCACTCGTCTTCATACTTGTACACTCGGATGTTATATGTTCACTAGAATCTAATTTGAAGCGTCTGGAGTGTGAATGGATACTCTTCATTGAAGAGCCCACAAATGAATCACAACTGTGATTTCTCATAGTTATTCGTGTCTGGGTCACTGCTAACCCAACGAACAACGAGGCTGCATGTGCAAGCGCTCATATTGATAGTAAGTAGTATGTTAACGTGTGGACAAAATTTCCCCGGAAGCACACGACCGGTTTCGCGGTTGTTGCCGCTCATCAGGTATGCGTACCCGGTACTCCTCTGCCCACTCGTCTTCATACTTGTACAATCCGATGTTATATGTTCACTAGAATCTAATTTGAAGCGTCTGGAGTGTGAATGGATAATCTTCATTGAAGAGCCCACAAATGAATCACAACTGTGATTTCTCATAGTTATTCGTGTCTGGGTCACTGCTAACCCAACGAACAACGAGGCTGCATGTGCAAGCGCTCATATTGATAGTAAGTAGTATGTTAACGTGTGGACAAAATTTCCCCGGAAGCACACGACCGGTTTCGCGGTTGTTGCCGCTCATCAGGTATGCGTACCCGGTACTCCTCTGCCCACTCGTCTTCATACTTGTACACTCCGATGTTATATGTTCACTAGAATCTAATTTGAAGCGTCTGGAGTGTGAATGGATAATCTTCATTGAAGAGCCCACAAATGAATCACAACTGTGATTTCTCATAGTTATTCGTGTCTGGGTCACTGCTAACCCAACGAACAACGAGGCTGCA
The DNA here is from genome assembly GCA_948099385.1 of Fasciola hepatica. Lineage (NCBI taxonomy): Eukaryota > Metazoa > Platyhelminthes > Trematoda > Plagiorchiida > Fasciolidae > Fasciola > Fasciola hepatica. Next base: position 4,077 of record CANUEZ040000480.1, on the reverse strand, counting down.
TGTGCAAGCGCTCATATTGATAGTAAGTAGTATGTTAACGTGTGGACAAAATTTCCCCGGAAGCACACGACCGGTTTCGCGGTTGTTGCCGCTCATCAGGTATGCGTACCCGGTACTCCTCTGCCCACTCGTCTTCATACTTGTACACTCCGATGTTATATGTTCACTAGAATCTAATTTGAAGCGTCTGGAGTGTGAATGGATAATCTTCATTGAAGAGCCCACAAATGAATCACAACTGTGATTTCTCATAGTTATTCGTGTCTGGGTCACTGCTAACCCAACGAACAACGAGGCTGCATGTGCAAGCGCTCATATTGATAGTAAGTAGTATGTTAACGTGTGGACAAAATTTCCCCGGAAGCACACGACCGGTTTCGCGGTTGTTGCCGCTCATCAGGTATGCGTACCCGGTACTCCTCTGCCCACTCGTCTTCATACTTGTACACTCCGATGTTATATGTTCACTAGAATCTAATTTGAAGCGTCTGGAGTGTGAATGGATACTCTTCATTGAAGAGCCCACAAATGAATCACATCTGTGATTTCTCATAGTTATTCGTGTCTGGGTCACTGCTAACCCAACGAACAACGAGGCTGCATGTGCAAGCGCTCATATTGATAGTAAGTAGTATGTTAACGTGTGGACAAAATTTCCCCGGAAGCACACGACCGGTTTCGCGGTTGTTGCCGCTCATCAGGTATGCGTACCCGGTACTCCTCTGCCCACTCGTCTTCATACTTGTACACTCCGATGTTATATGTTCACTAGAATCTAATTTGAAGCGTCTGGAGTGTGAATGGATACTCTTCATTGAAGAGCCCACAAATGAATCACAACTGTGATTTCTCATAGTTATTCGTGTCTGGGTCACTGCTAACCCAACGAACAACGAGGCTGCATGTGCAAGCGCTCATATTGATAGTAAGTAGTATGTTAACGTGTGGACAACATTTCCCCGGAAGCACACGACCGGTTTCGCGGTTGTTGCCGCTCATCAGGTATGCGTACCCGGTACTCCTCTGCCCACTCGTCTTCATACTTGTACACTCCGATGTTATATGTTCACTAGAATCTAATTTGAAGCGTCTGGAGTGTGAATGGATACTCTTCATTGAAGAGCCCACAAATGAATCACAACTGTGATTTCTCATAGTTATTCGTGTCTGGGTCACTGCTAACCCAACGAACAACGAGGCTGCATGTGCAAGCGCTCATATTGATAGTAAGTAGTATGGTAACGTGTGGACAAAATTTCCCCGGAAGCACACGACCGATTTCGCGGTTGTTGCCGCTCATCAGGTATGCGTACCCGGTACTCCTCTGCCCACTCGTCTTCATACTTGTACACTCCGATGTTATATGTTCACTAGAATCTAATTTGAAGCGTCTGGAGTGTGAATGGATAATCTTCATTGAAGAGCCCACAAATGAATCACAACTGTGATTTCTCATAGTTATTCGTGTCTGGGTCACTGCTAACCCAACGAACAACGAGGCTGCATGTGCAAGCGCTCATATTGATAGTAAGTAGTATGTTAACGTGTGGACAAAATTTCCCCGGAAGCACACGACCGGTTTCGCGGTTGTTGCCGCTCATCAGGTATGCGTACCCGGTACTCCTCTGCCCACTCGTCTTCATACTTGTACACTCCGATGTTATATGTTCACTAGAATCTAATTTGAAGCATCTGGAGTGTGAATGGATAATCTTCATTGAAGAGCCCACAAATGAATCACAACTGTGATTTCTCATAGTTATTCGTGTCTGGGTCACTGCTAACCCAACGAACAACGAGGCTGCATGTGCAAGCGCTCATATTGATAGTAAGTAGTATGTTAACGTGTGGACAACATTTCCCCGGAAGCACACGACCGGTTTCGCGGTTGTTGCCGCTCATCAGGTATGCGTACCCGGTACTCCTCTGCCCACTCGTCTTCATACTTGTACACTCCGATGTTATATGTTCACTAGAATCTAATTTGAAGCGTCTGGAGTGTGAATGGATACTCTTCATTGAAGAGCCCACAAATGAATCACAACTGTGATTTCTCATAGTTATTCGTGTCTGGGTCACTGCTAACCCAACGAACAACGAGGCTGCATGTGCAAGCGCTCATATTGATAGTAAGTAGTATGGTAACGTGTGGACAAAATTTCCCCGGAAGCACACGACCGATTTCGCGGTTGTTGCCGCTCATCAGGTATGCGTACCCGGTACTCCTCTGCCCACTCGTCTTCATACTTGTACACTCCGATGTTATATGTTCACTAGAATCTAATTTGAAGCGTCTGGAGTGTGAATGGATAATCTTCATTGAAGAGCCCACAAATGAATCACAACTGTGATTTCTCATAGTTATTCGTGTCTGGGTCACTGCTAACCCAACGAACAACGAGGCTGCATGTGCAAGCGCTCATATTGATAGTAAGTAGTATGTTAACGTGTGGACAAAATTTCCCCGGAAGCACACGACCGGTTTCGCGGTTGTTGCCGCTCATCAGGTATGCGTACCCGGTACTCCTCTGCCCACTCGTCTTCATACTTGTACACTCCGATGTTATATGTTCACTAGAATCTAATTTGAAGCATCTGGAGTGTGAATGGATAATCTTCATTGAAGAGCCCACAAATGAATCACAACTGTGATTTCTCATAGTTATTCGTGTCTGGGTCACTGCTAACCCAACGAACAACGAGGCTGCATGTGCAAGCGCTCATATTGATAGTAAGTAGTATGTTAACGTGTGGACAAAATTTCCCCGGAAGCACACGACCGGTTTCGCGGTTGTTGCCGCTCATCAGGTATGCGTACCCGGTACTCCTCTGCCCACTCGTCTTCATACTTGTACACTCCGATGTTATATGTTCACTAGAATCTAATTTGAAGCGTCTGGAGTGTGAATGGATAATCTTCATTGAAGAGCCCACAAATGAATCACAACTGTGATTTCTCATAGTTATTCGTGTCTGGGTCACTGCTAACCCAACGAACAACGAGGCTGCATGTGCAAGCGCTCATATTGATAGTAAGTAGTATGTTAACGTGTGGACAAAATTTCCCCGGAAGCACACGACCGGTTTCGCGGTTGTTGCCGCTCATCAGGTATGCGTACCCGGTACTCCTCTGCCCACTCGTCTTCATACTTGTACACTCCGATGTTATATGTTCACTAGAATCTAATTTGAAGCGTCTGGAGTGTGAATGGATAATCTTCATTGAAGAGCCCACAAATGAATCACAACTGTGATTTCTCATAGTTATTCGTGTCTGGGTCACTGCTAACCCAACGAACAACGAGGCTGCATGTGCAAGCGCTCATATTGATAGTAAGTAGTATGTTAACGTGTGGACAAAATTTCCCCGGAAGCACACGACCGGTTTCGCGGTTGTTGCCGCTCATCAGGTATGCGTACCCGGTACTCCTCTGCCCACTCGTCTTCATACTTGTACACTCCGATGTTATATGTTCACTAGAATCTAATTTGAAGCGTCTGGAGTGTGAATGGATAATCTTCATTGAAGAGCCCACAAATGAATCACAACTGTGATTTCTCATAGTTATTCGTGTCTGGGTCACTGCTAACCCAACGAACAACGAGGCTGCATGTGCAAGCGCTCATATTGATAGTAAGTAGTATGGTAACGTGTGGACAAAATTTCCCCGGAAGCACACGACCGGTTTCGCGGTTGTTGCCGCTCATCAGGTATGCGTACCCGGTACTCCTCTGCCCACTCGTCTTCATACTTGTACACTCCGATGTTATATGTTCACTAGAATCTAATTTGAAGCGTCTGGAGTGTGAATGGATACTCTTCATTGAAGAGCCCACAAATGAATCACAACTGTGATTTCTCATAGTTATTCGTGTCTGGGTCACTGCTAACCCAACGAACAACGAGGCTGCATGTGCAAGCGCTCATATTGATAGTAAGTAGTATGTTAACGTGTGGACAAAATTTCCCCGGAAGCACACGACCGATTTCGCGGTTGTTGCCGCTCATCAGGTATGCGTACCCGGTACTCCTCTGCCCACTCGTCTTCATACTTGTACACTCCGATGTTATATGTT
>CANUEZ040000478.1:0-48090 GCA_948099385.1 Fasciola hepatica | reverse complement strand
CACATTCGTTTATTGGCCTCGAATGCAATTGAACCCTAGTTTGGACCAATTTGACCATGTTGATTTGGTCTTGTGAAAATTTCTCTTGCACCATTCAAATTGTCACGCTGTGTTTGTCATCCGTATACACACATTCGTTTATTGGCCTCGAATGCAATTGAACCCTAGTTTGGACCAATTTGACCATGTTGATTTGGTCTTGTGAAAATTTCTCTTGCACCATTCAAATTGTCACGCTGTGTTTGTCATCCGTATACACACATTCGTTTATTGGCCTCGAATGCAATTGAACCCTAGTTTGGACCAATTTGACCATGTTGATTTGGTCTTGTGAAAATGTCTCTTGCAACATTCAAATTGTCACGCTGTGTTTGTCATCCGTATACACACATTCGTTTATTGGCCTCAAATGCAATTGAACCCTAGTTTGGACCAATTAGACCATGTTGATTTGGTCTTGTGAAAATTTCTCTTGCACCATTCAAATTGTCACGCTGTGTTTGTCATCCGTATACACACATTCGTTTATTGGCCTCGAATGCAATTGAACCCTAGTTTGGACCAATTTGACCATGTTGATTTGGTCGTGTGAAAATTTCTCTTGCACCATTCAAATTGTCACGCTGTGTTTGTCATCCGTATACACACATTCGTTTATTGGCCTCGAATGCAATTGAACCCTAGTTTGGACCAATTTGACCATGTTGATTTGGTCTTGTGAAAATTTCTCTTGCATCATTCAAATTGTCACGTTGTGTTTGTCATCCGTATACACACATTCGTTTATTGGCCTCGAATGCAATTGAACCCTAGTTTGGACCAATTTGACCATGTTGATTTGGTCTTGTGAAAATTTCTCTTGCACCATTCAAATTGTCACGCTGTGTTTGTCATCCGTATACACACATTCGTTTATTGGCCTCGAATGCAATTGAACCCTAGTTTGGACCAATTTGACCATGTTGATTTGGTCTTGTGAAAATTTCTCTTGCACCATTCAAATTGTCACGCTGTGTTTGTCATCCGTATACACACATTCGTTTATTGGCCTCGAATGCAATTGAACCCTAGTTTGGACCAATTTGACCATGTTGATTTGGTCTTGTGAAAATTTCTCTTGCACCATTCAAATTGTCACGCTGTGTTTGTCATCCGTATACACACATTCGTTTATTGGCCTCGAATGCAATTGAACCCTAGTTTGGACCAATTTGACCATGTTGATTTGGTCTTGTGAAAATTTCTCTTGCACCATTCAAATTGTCACGCTGTGTTTGTCATCCGTATACACACATTCGTTTATTGGCCTCGAATGCAATTGAACCCTAGTTTGGACCAATTTGACCATGTTGATTTGGTCTTGTGAAAATTTCTCTTGCACCATTCAAATTGTCACGCTGTGTTTGTCATCCGTATACACACATTCGTTTATTGGCCTCGAATGCAATTGAACCCTAGTTTGGACCAATTTGACCATGTTGATTTGGTCTTGTGAAAATATCTCTTGCACCATTCAAATTGTCACGCTGTGTTTGTCATCCGTATACACACATTCGTTTATTGGCCTCGAATGCAATTGAACCCTAGTTTGGACCAATTAGACCATGTTGATTTGGTCTTGTGAAATTTCTCTTGCACCATTCAAATTGTCACGCTGTGTTTGTCATCCGTATACACACATTCGTTTATTGGCCTCGAATGCAATTGAACCCTAGTTTGGACCAATTTGACCATGTTGATTTGGTCTTGTGAAAATTTCTCTTGCACCATTCAAATTGTCACGCTGTGTTTGTCATCCGTATACACACATTCGTTTATTGGCCTCGAATGCAATTGAACCCTAGTTTGGACCAATTTGACCATGTTGATTTGGTCTTGTGAAAATTTCTCTTGCACCATTCAAATTGTCACGCTGTGTTTGTCATCCGTATACACACATTCGTTTATTGGCCTCGAATGCAATTGAACCCTAGTTTGGACCAATTTGACCATGTTGATTTGGTCTTGTGAAAATATCTCTTGCACCATTCAAATTGTCACGCTGTGTTTGTCATCCGTATACACACATTCGTTTATTGGCCTCGAATGCAATTGAACCTTAGTTTGGACCAATTTGACCATGTTGATTTGGTCTTGTGAAAATTTCTCTTGCACCATTCAAATTGTCACGTTGTGTTTGTCATCCGTATACACACATTCGTTTATTGGCCTCGAATGCAATTGAACCCTAGTTTGGACCAATTTGACCATGTTGATTTGGTCTTGTGAAAATTTCTCTTGCACCATTCAAATTGTCACGCTGTGTTTGTCATCCGTATACACACATTCGTTTATTGGCCTCGAATGCAATTGAACCCTAGTTTGGACCAATTTGACCATGTTGATTTGGTCTTGTGAAAATTTCTCTTGCACCATTCAAATTGTCACGCTGTGTTTGTCATCCGTATACACACATTCGTTTATTGGCCTCGAATGCAATTGAACCCTAGTTTAGACCAATTTGACCATGTTGATTTGGTCTTGTGAAAATTTCTCTTGCACCATTCAAATTGTCACGCTGTGTTTGTCATCCGTATACACACATTCGTTTATTGGCCTCGAATGCAATTGAACCCTAGTTTGGACCAATTTGACCATGTTGATTTGGTCTTGTGAAAATATCTCTTGCACCATTCAAATTGTCACGCTGTGTTTGTCATCCGTATACACACATTCGTTTATTGGCCTCGAATGCAATTGAACCCTAGTTTGGACCAATTAGACCATGTTGATTTGGTCTTGTGAAAATTTCTCTTGCACCATTCAAATTGTCACGCTGTGTTTGTCATCCGTATACACACATTCGTTTATTGGCCTCGAATGCAATTGAACCCTAGTTTGGACCAATTTGACCATGTTGATTTGGTCTTGTGAAAATTTCTCTTGCACCATTCAAATTGTCACGCTGTGTTTGTCATCCGTATACACACATTCGTTTATTGGCCTCGAATGCAATTGAACCCTAGTTTGGACCAATTTGACCATGTTGATTTGGTCTTGTGAAAATTTCTCTTGCACCATTCAAATTGTCACGCTGTGTTTGTCATCCGTATACACACATTCGTTTATTGGCCTCGAATGCAATTGAACCCTAGTTTGGACCAATTTGACCATGTTGATTTGGTCTTGTGAAAATTTCTCTTGCACCATTCAAATTGTCACGCTGTGTTTGTCATCCGTATACACACATTCGTTTATTGGCCTCGAATGCAATTGAACCCTAGTTTGGACCAATTTGACCATGTTGATTTGGTCTTGTGAAAATTTCTCTTGCACCATTCAAATTGTCACGCTGTGTTTGTCATCCGTATACACACATTCGTTTATTGGCCTCGAATGCAATTGAACCCTAGTTTGGACCAATTTGACCATGTTGATTTGGTCTTGTGAAAATTTCTCTTGCACCATTCAAATTGTCACGCTGTGTTTGTCATCCGTATACACACATTCGTTTATTGGCCTCGAATGCAATTGAACCCTAGTTTGGACCAATTTGACCATGTTGATTTGGTCTTGTGAAAATTTCTCTTGCACCATTCAAATTGTCACGCTGTGTTTGTCATCCGTATACACACATTCGTTTATTGGCCTCGAATGCAATTGAACCCTAGTTTGGACCAATTTGACCATGTTGATTTGGTCTTGTGAAAATATCTCTTGCACCATTCAAATTGTCACGCTGTGTTTGTCATCCGTATACACACATTCGTTTATTGGCCTCGAATGCAATTGAACCCTAGTTTGGACCAATTTGACCATGTTGATTTGGTCTTGTGAAAATTTCTCTTGCACCATTCAAATTGTCACGCTGTGTTTGTCATCCGTATACACACATTCGTTTATTGGCCTCGAATGCAATTGAACCCTAGTTTGGACCAATTTGACCATGTTGATTTGGTCTTGTGAAAATTTCTCTTGCACCATTCAAATTGTCACGCTGTGTTTGTCATCCGTATACACACATTCGTTTATTGGCCTCGAATGCAATTGAACCCTAGTTTGGACCAATTTGACCATGTTGATTTGGTCTTGTGAAAATTTCTCTTGCACCATTCAAATTGTCACGCTGTGTTTGTCATCCGTATACACACATTCGTTTATTGGCCTCGAATGCAATTGAACCCTAGTTTGGACCAATTTGACCATGTTGATTTGGTCTTGTGAAAATTTCTCTTGCACCATTCAAATTGTCACGCTGTGTTTGTCATCCGTATACACACATTCGTTTATTGGCCTCGAATGCAATTGAACCCTAGTTTGGACCAATTTGACCATGTTGATTTGGTCTTGTGAAAATTTCTCTTGCATCATTCAAATTGTCACGCTGTGTTTGTCATCCGTATACACACATTCGTTTATTGGCCTCGAATGCAATTGAACCCTAGTTTGGACCAATTTGACCATGTTGATTTGGTCTTGTGAAAATTTCTCTTGCACCATTCAAATTGTCACGCTGTGTTTGTCATCCGTATACACACATTCGTTTATTGGCCTCGAATGCAATTGAACCCTAGTTTGGACCAATTTGACCATGTTGATTTGGTCTTGTGAAAATTTCTCTTGCACCATTCAAATTGTCACGCTGTGTTTGTCATCCGTATACACATATTCTTTATTGGCCTCGAATGCAATTGAACCCTAGTTTGGACCAATTTGACCATGTTGATTTGGTCTTGTGAAAATTTCTCTTGCACCATTCAAATTGTCACGCTGTGTTTGTCATCCGTATACACACATTCGTTTATTGGCCTCGAATGCAATTGAACCCTAGTTTGGACCAATTTGACCATGTTGATTTGGTCTTGTGAAAATTTCTCTTGCACCATTCAAATTGTCACGCTGTGTTTGTCATCCGTATACACACATTCGTTTATTGGCCTCGAATGCAATTGAACCCTAGTTTGGACCAATTTGACCATGTTGATTTGGTCTTGTGAAAATTTCTCTTGCACCATTCAAATTGTCACGCTGTGTTTGTCATCCGTATACACACATTCGTTTATTGGCCTCGAATGCAATTGAACCCTAGTTTGGACCAATTTGACCATGTTGATTTGGTCTTGTGAAAATTTCTCTTGCACCATTCAAATTGTCACGCTGTGTTTGTCATCCGTATACACACATTCGTTTATTGGCCTCGAATGCAATTGAACCCTAGTTTGGACCAATTTGACCATGTTGATTTGGTCTTGTGAAAATTTCTCTTGCACCATTCAAATTGTCACGCTGTGTTTGTCATCCGTATACACACATTCGTTTATTGGCCTCGAATGCAATTGAACCCTAGTTTGGACCAATTTGACCATGTTGATTTGGTCTTGTGAAAATATCTCTTGCACCATTCAAATTGTCACGCTGTGTTTGTCATCCGTATACACACATTCGTTTATTGGCCTCGAATGCAATTGAACCCTAGTTTGGACCAATTTGACCATGTTGATTTGGTCTTGTGAAAATTTCTCTTGCACCATTCAAATTGTCACGCTGTGTTTGTCATCCGTATACACACATTCGTTTATTGGCCTCGAATGCAATTGAACCCTAGTTTGGACCAATTTGACCATGTTGATTTGGTCTTGTGAAAATTTCTCTTGCACCATTCAAATTGTCACGCTGTGTTTGTCATCCGTATACACACATTCGTTTATTGGCCTCGAATGCAATTGAACCCTAGTTTGGACCAATTTGACCATGTTGATTTGGTCTTGTGAAAATTTCTCTTGCACCATTCAAATTGTCACGCTGTGTTTGTCATCCGTATACACACATTCGTTTATTGGCCTCGAATGCAATTGAACCCTAGTTTGGACCAATTTGACCATGTTGATTTGGTCTTGTGAAAATTTCTCTTGCACCATTCAAATTGTCACGCTGTGTTTGTCATCCGTATACACACATTCGTTTATTGGCCTCGAATGCAATTGAACCCTAGTTTGGACCAATTTGACCATGTTGATTTGGTCTTGTGAAAATATCTCTTGCACCATTCAAATTGTCACGCTGTGTTTGTCATCCGTATACACACATTCGTTTATTGGCCTCGAATGCAATTGAACCCTAGTTTGGACCAATTAGACCATGTTGATTTGGTCTTGTGAAAATTTCTCTTGCACCATTCAAATTGTCACGCTGTGTTTGTCATCCGTATACACACATTCGTTTATTGGCCTCGAATGCAATTGAACCCTAGTTTGGACCAATTTGACCATGTTGATTTGGTCTTGTGAAAATTTCTCTTGCACCATTCAAATTGTCACGCTGTGTTTGTCATCCGTATACACACATTCGTTTATTGGCCTCGAATGCAATTGAACCCTAGTTTGGACCAATTTGACCATGTTGATTTGGTCTTGTGAAAATGTCTCTTGCACCATTCAAATTGTCACGCTGTGTTTGTCATCCGTATACACACATTCGTTTATTGGCCTCGAATGCAATTGAACCCTAGTTTGGACCAATTTGACCATGTTGATTTGGTCTTGTGAAAATTTCTCTTGCACCATTCAAATTGTCACGCTGTGTTTGTCATCCGTATACACACATTCGTTTATTGGCCTCGAATGCAATTGAACCCTAGTTTGGACCAATTTGACCATGTTGATTTGGTCTTGTGAAAATATCTCTTGCACCATTCAAATTGTCACGCTGTGTTTGTCATCCGTATACACACATTCGTTTATTGGCCTCGAATGCAATTGAACCCTAGTTTGGACCAATTTGACCATGTTGATTTGGTCTTGTGAAAATTTCTCTTGCACCATTCAAATTGTCACGCTGTGTTTGTCATCCGTATACACACATTCGTTTATTGGCCTCGAATGCAATTGAACCCTAGTTTGGACCAATTTGACCATGTTGATTTGGTCTTGTGAAAATTTCTCTTGCACCATTCAAATTGTCACGCTGTGTTTGTCATCCGTATACACACATTCGTTTATTGGCCTCGAATGCAATTGAACCCTAGTTTGGACCAATTTGACCATGTTGATTTGGTCTTGTGAAAATTTCTCTTGCACCATTCAAATTGTCACGCTGTGTTTGTCATCCGTATACACACATTCGTTTATTGGCCTCGAATGCAATTGAACCCTAGTTTGGACCAATTTGACCATGTTGATTTGGTCTTGTGAAAATTTCTCTTGCACCATTCAAATTGTCACGCTGTGTTTGTCATCCGTATACACACATTCGTTTATTGGCCTCGAATGCAATTGAACGCTAGTTTGGACCAATTTGACCATGTTGATTTGGTCTTGTGAAAATTTCTCTTGCACCATTCAAATTGTCACGCTGTGTTTGTCATCCGTATACACACATTCGTTTATTGGCCTCGAATGCAATTGAACCCTAGTTTGGACCAATTTGACCATGTTGATTTGGTCTTGTGAAAATTTCTCTTGCACCATTCAAATTGTCACGCTGTGTTTGTCATCCGTATACACACATTCGTTTATTGGCCTCGAATGCAATTGAACCCTAGTTTGGACCAATTTGACCATGTTGATTTGGTCTTGTGAAAATTTCTCTTGCACCATTCAAATTGTCACGCTGTGTTTGTCATCCGTATACACACATTCGTTTATTGGCCTCGAATGCAATTGAACCCTAGTTTGGACCAATTTGACCATGTTGATTTGGTCTTGTGAAAATTTCTCTTGCACCATTCAAATTGTCACGCTGTGTTTGTCATCCGTATACACACATTCGTTTATTGGCCTCGAATGCAATTGAACCCTAGTTTGGACCAATTTGACCATGTTGATTTGGTCTTGTGAAAATTTCTCTTGCACCATTCAAATTGTCACGCTGTGTTTGTCATCCGTATACACACATTCGTTTATTGGCCTCGAATGCAATTGAACCCTAGTTTGGACCAATTTGACCATGTTGATTTGGTCTTGTGAAAATTTCTCTTGCACCATTCAAATTGTCACGCTGTGTTTGTCATCCGTATACACACATTCGTTTATTGGCCTCGAATGCAATTGAACCCTAGTTTGGACCAATTTGACCATGTTGATTTGGTCTTGTGAAAATTTCTCTTGCACCATTCAAATTGTCACGCTGTGTTTGTCATCCGTATACACACATTCGTTTATTGGCCTCGAATGCAATTGAACCCTAGTTTGGACCAATTTGACCATGTTGATTTGGTCTTGTGAAAATTTCTCTTGCACCATTCAAATTGTCACGCTGTGTTTGTCATCCGTATACACACATTCGTTTATTGGCCTCGAATGCAATTGAACCCTAGTTTGGACCAATTTGACCATGTTGATTTGGTCTTGTGAAAATTTCTCTTGCACCATTCAAATTGTCACGCTGTGTTTGTCATCCGTATACACACATTCGTTTATTGGCCTCGAATGCAATTGAACCCTAGTTTGGACCAATTTGACCATGTTGATTTGGTCTTGTGAAAATTTCTCTTGCACCATTCAAATTGTCACGCTGTGTTTGTCATCCGTATACACACATTCGTTTATTGGCCTCGAATGCAATTGAACCCTAGTTTGGACCAATTTGACCATGTTGATTTGGTCTTGTGAAAATTTCTCTTGCACCATTCAAATTGTCACGCTGTGTTTGTCATCCGTATACACACATTCGTTTATTGGCCTCGAATGCAATTGAACCCTAGTTTGGACCAATTTGACCATGTTGATTTGGTCTTGTGAAAATATCTCTTGCACCATTCAAATTGTCACGCTGTGTTTGTCATCCGTATACACACATTCGTTTATTGGCCTCGAATGCAATTGAACCCTAGTTTGGACCAATTTGACCATGTTGATTTGGTCTTGTGAAAATTTCTCTTGCACCATTCAAATTGTCACGCTGTGTTTGTCATCCGTATACACACATTCGTTTATTGGCCTCGAATGCAATTGAACCCTAGTTTGGACCAATTTGACCATGTTGATTTGGTCTTGTGAAAATTTCTCTTGCACCATTCAAATTGTCACGCTGTGTTTGTCATCCGTATACACACATTCGTTTATTGGCCTCGAATGCAATTGAACCCTAGTTTGGACCAATTTGACCATGTTGATTTGGTCTTGTGAAAATTTCTCTTGCACCATTCAAATTGTCACGCTGTGTTTGTCATCCGTATACACACATTCGTTTATTGGCCTCGAATGCAATTGAACCCTAGTTTGGACCAATTTGACCATGTTGATTTGGTCTTGTGAAAATATCTCTTGCACCATTCAAATTGTCACGCTGTGTTTGTCATCCGTATACACACATTCGTTTATTGGCCTCGAATGCAATTGAACCCTAGTTTGGACCAATTTGACCATGTTGATTTGGTCTTGTGAAAATTTCTCTTGCACCATTCAAATTGTCACGCTGTGTTTGTCATCCGCATACACACATTCGTTTATTGGCCTCGAATGCAATTGAACCCTAGTTTGGACCAATTTGACCATGTTGATTTGGTCTTGTGAAAATTTCTCTTGCACCATTCAAATTGTCACGCTGTGTTTGTCATCCGTATACACACATTCGTTTATTGGCCTCGAATGCAATTGAACCCTAGTTTGGACCAATTTGACCATGTTGATTTGGTCTTGTGAAAATTTCTCTTGCACCATTCAAATTGTCACGCTGTGTTTGTCATCCGTATACACACATTCGTTTATTGGCCTCGAATGCAATTGAACCCTAGTTTGGACCAATTTGCTCATGTTGATTTGGTCTTGTGAAAATATCTCTTGCATCATTCAAATTGTCACGCTGTGTTTGTCATCCGTATACACACATTCGTTTATTGGCCTCGAATGCAATTGAACCCTAGTTTGGACCAATTTGACCATGTTGATTTGGTCTTGTGAAAATTTCTCTTGCACCATTCAAATTGTCACGCTGTGTTTGTCATCCGTATACACACATTCGTTTATTGGCCTCGAATGCAATTGAACCCTAGTTTGGACCAATTTGACCATGTTGATTTGGTCTTGTGAAAATTTCTCTTGCACCATTCAAATTGTCACGCTGTGTTTGTCATCCGTATACACACATTCGTTTATTGGCCTCGAATGCAATTGAACCCTAGTTTGGACCAATTTGACCATGTTGATTTGGTCTTGTGAAAATTTCTCTTGCACCATTCAAATTGTCACGCTGTGTTTGTCATCCGTATACACACATTCGTTTCATTGGCCTCGAATGCAATTGAACCCTAGTTTGGACCAATTTGACCATGTTGATTTGGTCTTGTGAAAATTTCTCTTGCACCATTCAAATTGTCACGCTGTGTTTGTCATCCGTATACACACATTTGTTTATTGGCCTCGAATGCAATTGAACCCTAGTTTGGACCAATTTGACCATGTTGATTTGGTCTTGTGAAAATTTCTCTTGCACCATTCAAATTGTCACGCTGTGTTTGTCATCCGTATACACACATTCGTTTATTGGCCTCGAATGCAATTGAACCCTAGTTTGGACCAATTTGACCATGTTGATTTGGTCTTGTGAAAATTTCTCTTGCACCATTCAAATTGTCACGCTGTGTTTGTCATCCGTATACACACATTCGTTTATTGGCCTCGAATGCAATTGAACCCTAGTTTGGACCAATTTGACCATGTTGATTTGGTCTTGTGAAAATTTCTCTTGCACCATTCAAATTGTCACGCTGTGTTTGTCATCCGTATACACACATTCGTTCATTGGCCTCGAATGCAATTGAACCCTAGTTTGGACCAATTTGACCATGTTGATTTGGTCTTGTGAAAATATCTCTTGCACCATTCAAATTGTCACGCTGTGTTTGTCATCCGTATACACACATTCGTTTATTGGCCTCGAATGCAATTGAACCCTAGTTTGGACCAATTTGACCATGTTGATTTGGTCTTGTGAACATTTCTCTTGCATCATTCAAATTGTCACGCTGTGTTTGTCATCCGTATACACACATTCGTTTATTGGCCTCGAATGCAATTGAACCCTAGTTTGGACCAATTTGACCATGTTGATTTGGTCTTGTGAAAATGTCTCTTGCACCATTCAAATTGTCACGCTGTGTTTGTCATCCGTATACACACATTCGTTTATTGGCCTCGAATGCAATTGAACCCTAGTTTGGACCAATTTGCTCATGTTGGTTTGGTCTTGTGAAAATATCTCTTGCACCATTCAAATTGTCACGCTGTGTTTGTCATCCGTATACACACATTCGTTTATTGGCCTCGAATGCAATTGAACCCTAGTTTGGACCAATTTGACCATGTTGATTTGGTCTTGTGAACATTTCTCTTGCATCATTCAAATTGTCACGTTGTGTTTGTCATCCGTATACACACATTCGTTTATTGGCCTCGAATGCAATTGAACCCTAGTTTGGACCAATTTGACCATGTTGATTTGGTCTTGTGAAAATTTCTCTTGCACCATTCAAATTGTCACGCTGTGTTTGTCATCCGTATACACACATTCGTTTATTGGCCTCGAATGCAATTGAACCCTAGTTTGGACCAATTTGACCCATGTTGATTTGGTCTTGTGAAAATTTCTCTTGCACCATTCAAATTGTCACGCTGTGTTTGTCATCCGTATACACACATTCGTTTATTGGCCTCGAATGCAATTGAACCCTAGTTTGGACCAATTTGACCATGTTGATTTGGTCTTGTGAAAATTTCTCTTGCACCATTCAAATTGTCACGCTGTGTTTGTCATCCGTATACACACATTCGTTTATTGGCCTCGAATGCAATTGAACCCTAGTTTGGACCAATTTGACCATGTTGATTTGGTCTTGTGAAAATTTCTCTTGCACCATTCAAATTGTCACGCTGTGTTTGTCATCCGTATACACACATTCGTTTATTGGCCTCGAATGCAATTGAACCCTAGTTTGGACCAATTTGACCATGTTGATTTGGTCTTGTGAAAATTTCTCTTGCACCATTCAAATTGTCACGCTGTGTTTGTCATCCGTATACACACATTCGTTTATTGGCCTCGAATGCAATTGAACCCTAGTTTGGACCAATTTGACCATGTTGATTTGGTCTTGTGAAAATTTCTCTTGCACCATTCAAATTGTCACGCTGTGTTTGTCATCCGTATACACACATTCGTTTATTGGCCTCGAATGCAATTGAACCCTAGTTTGGACCAATTTGACCATGTTGATTTGGTCTTGTGAAAATTTCTCTTGCACCATTCAAATTGTCACGCTGTGTTTGTCATCCGTATACACACATTCGTTTATTGGCCTCGAATGCAATTGAACCCTAGTTTGGACCAATTTGACCATGTTGATTTGGTCTTGTGAAAATTTCTCTTGCACCATTCAAATTGTCACGCTGTGTTTGTCATCCGTATACACACATTCGTTTATTGGCCTCGAATGCAATTGAACCCTAGTTTGGACCAATTTGACCATGTTGATTTGGTCTTGTGAAAATTTCTCTTGCACCATTCAAATTGTCACGCTGTGTTTGTCATCCGTATACACACATTCGTTTATTGGCCTCGAATGCAATTGAACCCTAGTTTGGACCAATTTGACCATGTTGATTTGGTCTTGTGAAAATTTCTCTTGCACCATTCAAATTGTCACGCTGTGTTTGTCATCCGTATACACACATTCGTTTATTGGCCTCGAATGCAATTGAACCCTAGTTTGGACCAATTTGACCATGTTGATTTGGTCTTGTGAAAATTTCTCTTGCACCATTCAAGTTGTCACGCTGTGTTTGTCATCCGTATACACACATTCGTTTATTGGCCTCGAATGCAATTGAACCCTAGTTTGGACCAATTTGACCATGTTGATTTGGTCTTGTGAAAATTTCTCTTGCACCATTCAAATTGTCACGCTGTGTTTGTCATCCGTATACACACATTCGTTTATTGGCCTCGAATGCAATTGAACCCTAGTTTGGACCAATTTGACCATGTTGATTTGGTCTTGTGAAAATTTCTCTTGCACCATTCAAATTGTCACGCTGTGTTTGTCATCCGTATACACACATTCGTTTATTGGCCTCGAATGCAATTGAACCCTAGTTTGGACCAATTTGACCATGTTGATTTGGTCTTGTGAAAATTTCTCTTGCACCATTCAAATTGTCACGCTGTGTTTGTCATCCGTATACACACATTCGTTTATTGGCCTCGAATGCAATTGAACCCTAGTTTGGACCAATTTGACCATGTTGATTTGGTCTTGTGAAAATTTCTCTTGCACCATTCAAATTGTCACGCTGTGTTTGTCATCCGTATACACACATTCGTTTATTGGCCTCGAATGCAATTGAACCCTAGTTTGGACCAATTTGACCATGTTGATTTGGTCTTGTGAAAATTTCTCTTGCACCATTCAAATGTCACGCTGTGTTTGTCATCCGTATACACACATTCGTTTATTGGCCTCGAATGCAATTGAACCCTAGTTTGGACCAATTTGACCATGTTGGTTCGGTCTAGTGAAGATTTTTCTTGCACCATTCAAATTGTCACGCTGTGTTTGTCATCCGTATACACACATTCGTTTATTGGCCTCGAATGCAATTGAACCCTAGTTTGGACCAATTTGACCATGTTGATTTGGTCTTGTGAAAATTTCTCTTGCACCATTCA
This sequence comes from Fasciola hepatica, assembly GCA_948099385.1. Classification (NCBI taxonomy): domain Eukaryota; kingdom Metazoa; phylum Platyhelminthes; class Trematoda; order Plagiorchiida; family Fasciolidae; genus Fasciola; species Fasciola hepatica. The sequence goes on along the minus strand of CANUEZ040000478.1, from coordinate 34,449 downwards.
AATTGTCACGCTGTGTTTGTCATCCGTATACACACATTCGTTTATTGGCCTCGAATGCAATTGAACCCTAGTTTGGACCAATTTGACCATGTAGGTTCGGTCTAGTGAAGATTTTTCTTGCACCATTCAAATTGTCACACTGTGTTTGTCATCCGTATACACACATTCGTTTATTCGCCTCGAATGCAATTGAACCCTAGTTTGGACCAATTTGACCATGTTGATTTGGTCTTGTGAAAATTTCTCTTGCACCATTCAAATTGTCACGCTGTGTTTGTCATCCGTATACACACATTCGTTTATTGGCCTCGAATGCAATTGAACCCTAGTTTGGACCAATTTGAACATGTTGATTTGGTCTTGTCAAACTTTCTCTTGCACCATTCAAATTGTCACGCTGTGTTTGTCATCCGTATACACACATTCGTTTATTGGCCTCGAATGCAATTGAACCCTAGTTTGGACCAATTTGACCATGTTGATTTGGTCTTGTGAATATTTCTCTTTCACCATTCAAATTGTCACGCTGTGTTTGTCATCCGTATACACACATTCGTTTATTTGCCTCGAATGCAATTGAACCCTAGTTTGGACCAATTTGACCATGTTGATTTGGTCTTGTGAAAATTTCTCTTGCACCATTCAAATTGTCACGCTGTGTTTGTCATCCGTATACACACATTCGTTTATTGGCCTCGAATGCAATTGAACCCTAGTTTGGACCAATTTGACCATGTTGATTTGGTCTTGTGAAAATTTCTCTTGCACAATTCAAATTGTCACGCTGTGTTTGTCATCCGTATACACACATTCGTTTATTGGCCTCGAATGCAATTGAACCCTAGTTTGGACCAATTTGACCATGTTGATTCGGTCTAGTGAAGATTTTTCTTGCACCATTCAAGTTGTCACGCTGTGTTTGTCATCCGTATACACACATTCGTTTATTGGCCTCGAATGCAATTGAACCCTAGTTTGGACCAATTTCACCATGTTGATTTGGTCTTGTGAAAATGTCTCTTGCACCATTCAAATTGTCACGCTGTGTTTGTCATCCGTATACACACATTCGTTTATTGGCCTCGAATGCAATTGAACCCTAGTTTGGACCAATTTGAACATGTTGATTTGGTCTTGTCAAACTTTCTCTTGCACCATTCAAATTGTCACGCTGTGTTTGTCATCCGTATACACACATTCGTTTATTGGCCTCGAATGCAATTGAACCCTAGTTTGGACCAATTTGACCATGTTGATTTGGTCTTGTGAATATTTCTCTTTCACCATTCAAATTGTCACGCTGTGTTTGTCATCCGTATACACACATTCGTTTATTTGCCTCGAATGCAATTGAACCCTAGTTTGGACCAATTTGACCATGTTGATTTGGTCTTGTGAAAATTTCTCTTGCACCATTCAAATTGTCACGCTGTGTTTGTCATCCGTATACACACATTCGTTTATTGGCCTCGAATGCAATTGAACCCTAGTTTGGACCAATTTGACCATGTTGGTTCGGTCTAGTGAAGATTTTTCTTGCACCATTCAAATTGTCACACTGTGTTTGTCATCCGTATACACACATTCGTTTATTCGCCTCGAATGCAATTGAACCCTAGTTTGGACCAATTTGACCATGTTGATTTGGTCTTGTGAAAATTTCTCTTGCACAATTCAAATTGTCACGCTGTGTTTGTCATCCGTATACACACATTCGTTTATTGGCCTCGAATGAAATTGAACCCTAGTTTGGACCAATTTGACCATGTTGATTTGGTCTTGTGAAAATTTCTCTTGCACAATTCAAATTGTCACGCTGTGTTTGTCATCCGTATACACACATTCGTTTATTGGCCTCGAATGCAATTGAACCCTAGTTTGGACCAATTTGACCATGTTGATTCGGTCTAGTGAAGATTTTTCTTGCACCATTCAAATTGTCACGCTGTGTTTGTCATCCGTATACACACATTCGTTTATTGGCCTCGAATGCAATTGAACCCTAGTTTGGACCAATTTCACCATGTTGATTTGGTCTTGTGAAAATGTCTCTTGCACCATTCAAATTGTCACGCTGTGTTTGTCATCCGTATACACACATTCGTTTATTGGCCTCGAATGCAATTGAACCCTAGTTTGGACCAATTTGACCATGTTGATTTGGTCTTGTGAAAATTTCTCTTGCACCATTCAAATTGTCACGCTGTGTTTGTCATCCGTATACACACATTCGTTTATTGGCCTCGAATGCAATTGAACCCTAGTTTGGACCAATTTGACCATGTTGATTTGGTCTTGTGAAAATTTCTCTTGCACCATTCAAATTGTCACGCTGTGTTTGTCATCCGTATACACACATTCGTTTATTGGCCTCGAATGCAATTGAACCCTAGTTTGGACCAATTTGACCATGTTGATTTGGTCTTGTGAAAATTTCTCTTGCACCATTCAAATTGTCACGCTGTGTTTGTCATCCGTATACACACATTCGTTTATTGGCCTCGAATGCAATTGAACCCTAGTTTGGACCAATTTGACCATGTTGATTTGGTCTTGTGAAAATTTCTCTTGCACCATTCAAATTGTCACGCTGTGTTTGTCATCCGTATACACACATTCGTTTATTGGCCTCGAATGCAATTGAACCCTAGTTTGGACCAATTTGACCATGTTGATTTGGTCTTGTGTAAATTTCTCTTGCATTATTCAAATTGTCACGCTGTGTTTGTCATCCGTATACACACATTCGTTTATTGGCCTCGAATGCAATTGAACCCTAGTTTGGACCAATTTGACCATGTTGGTTCGGTCTAGTGAAGATTTTTCTTGCACCATTCAAATTGTCACACTGTGTTTGTCATCCGTATACACACATTCGTTTATTGGCCTCGAATGCAATTGAACCCTAGTTTGGACCAATTTGACCATGTTGATTTGGTCTTGTGAAAATTTCTCTTGCACCATTCAAATTGTCACGCTGTGTTTGTCATCCGTATACACACATTCGTTTATTGGCCTCGAATGCAATTGAACCCTAGTTTGGACCAATTTGACCATGTTGATTTGGTCTTGTGAAAATTTCTCTTGCACCATTCAAATTGTCACGCTGTGTTTGTCATCCGTATACACACATTCGTTTATTGGCCTCGAATGCAATTGAACCCTAGTTTGGACCAATTTGACCATGTTGATTTGGTCTTGTGAAAATGTCTCTTGCACCATTCAAATTGTCACGCTGTGTTTGTCATCCGTATACACACATTCGTTTATTGGCCTCGAATGCAATTGAACCCTAGTTTGGACCAATTTGACCATGTTGGTTCGGTCTGGTGAAGATTTTCTTGCACCATTCAAATTGTCACGCTGTGTTTGTCATCCGTATACACACATTCGTTTATTGGCCTCGAATGCAATTGAACCCTAGTTTGGACCAATTTGACCATGTTGATTTGGTCTTGTGAAAATGTCTCTTGCACCATTCAAATTGTCACGCTGTGTTTGTCATCCGTATACACACATCCGTTTATTGGCCTCGAATGCAATTGAACCCTAGTTTGGACCAATTTGACCATGTTGGTTCGGTCTGGTGAAGATTTTCTTGCACCATTCAAATTGTCACGCTGTGTTTGTCATCCGTATACACACATTCGTTTATTGGCCTCGAATGCAATTGAACCCTAGTTTGGACCAATTTGACCATGTTGATTTGGTCTTGTGAAAATTTCTCTTGCACCATTCAAATTGTCACGCTGTGTTTGTCATCCGTATACACACATTCGTTTATTGGCCTCGAATGCAATTGACCCCTAGTTTGGACCAACTTGACCATGTTGATTTGGTCTTGTGAAAATTTCTCTTGCACCATTCAAATTGTCACGCTGTGTTTGTCATCCGTATACACACATTCGTTTATTGGCCTCGAATGCAATTGAACCCTAGTTTGGACCAATTTGACCATGTTGATTTGGTCTTGTGAAAATTACTCTTGCAACATTCAAATTGTCACACTGTGTTTGTCATCCATATACACACATTCGTTTATTGGCCTCGAATGCAATTGAACCCTAGTTTGGACCAATTTGACCATGTTGATTTGGTCTTGTGAAAATGTCTCTTGCACCATTCAAATTGTCACGCTGTGTTTGTCATCCGTATACACACATCCGTTTATTGGCCTCGAATGCAATTGAACCCTAGTTTGGACCAATTTGACCATGTTGGTTCGGTCTGGTGAAGATTTTCTTGCACCATTCAAATTGTCACGCTGTGTTTGTCATCCGTATACACACATTCGTTTATTGGCCTCGAATGCAATTAAACCCTAGTTTGGACCAATTTGACCATGTTGATTTGGTCTTGTGAAAATTTCTCTTGCACCATTCAAATTGTCACGCTGTGTTTGTCATCCGTATACACACATTCGTTTATTGGCCTCGAATGCAATTGACCCCTAGTTTGGACCAACTTGACCATGTTGATTTGGTCTTGTGAAAATTTCTCTTGCACCATTCAAATTGTCACGCTGTGTTTGTCATCCGTATACACACATTCGTTTATTGGCCTCGAATGCAATTGAACCCTAGTTTGGACCAATTTGACCATGTTGGTTCGGTCTAGTGAAGATTTTTCTTGCACCATTCAAATTGTCACACTGTGTTTGTCATCCGTATACACACATTCGTTTATTGGCCTCGAATGCAATTGAACCCTAGTTTGGACCAATTTGACCATGTTGATTTGGTCTTGTGAAAATTTCTCTTGCACCATTCAAATTGTCACGCTGTGTTTGTCATCCGTATACACACATTCGTTTATTGGCCTCGAATGCAATTGAACCCTAGTTTGGACCAATTTGACCATGTTGATTTGGTCTTGTGAAACTTTCTCTTGCACAATTCAAATTGTCACGCTGTGTTTGTCATCCGTATACACACATTCGTTTATTGGCCTCGAATGCAATTGAACCCTAGTTTGGACCAATTTGACCATGTTGATTCGGTCTAGTGAAGATTTTTCTTGCACCATTCAAATTGTCACGCTGTGTTTGTCATCCGTATACACACATTCGTTTATTGGCCTCGAATGCAATTGAACCCTAGTTTGGACCAATTTCACCATGTTGATTTGGTCTTGTGAAAATGTCTCTTGCACCATTCAAATTGTCACGCTGTGTTTGTCATCCGTATACACACATTCGTTTATTGGCCTCGAATGCAATTGAACCCTAGTTTGGACCAATTTGACCATGTTGATTTGGTCTTGTGAAAATTTCTCTTGCACCATTCAAATTGTCACGCTGTGTTTGTCATCCGTATACACACATTCGTTTATTGGCCTCGAATGCAATTGAACCCTAGTTTGGACCAATTTGACCATGTTGGTTCGGTCTGGTGAAGATTTTCTTGCACCATTCAAATTGTCACGCTGTGTTTGTCATCCGTATACACACATTCGTTTATTGGCCTCGAATGCAATTAAACCCTAGTTTGGACCAATTTGACCATGTTGATTTGGTCTTGTGAAAATTTCTCTTGCACCATTCAAATTGTCACGCTGTGTTTGTCATCCGTATACACACATTCGTTTATTGGCCTCGAATGCAATTGACCCCTAGTTTGGACCAACTTGACCATGTTGATTTGGTCTTGTGAAAATTTCTCTTGCACCATTCAAATTGTCACGCTGTGTTTGTCATCCGTATACACACATTCGTTTATTGGCCTCGAATGCAATTGAACCCTAGTTTGGACCAATTTGACCATGTTGATTTGGTCTTGTGAAAATGTCTCTTGCACCATTCAAATTGTCACGCTGTGTTTGTCATCCGTATACACACATCCGTTTATTGGCCTCGAATGCAATTGAACCCTAGTTTGGACCAATTTGACCATGTTGGTTCGGTCTGGTGAAGATTTTCTTGCACCATTCAAATTGTCACGCTGTGTTTGTCATCCGTATACACACATTCGTTTATTGGCCTCGAATGCAATTAAACCCTAGTTTGGACCAATTTGACCATGTTGATTTGGTCTTGTGAAAATTTCTCTTGCACCATTCAAATTGTCACGCTGTGTTTGTCATCCGTATACACACATTCGTTTATTGGCCTCGAATGCAATTGACCCCTAGTTTGGACCAACTTGACCATGTTGATTTGGTCTTGTGAAAATTTCTCTTGCACCATTCAAATTGTCACGCTGTGTTTGTCATCCGTATACACACATTCGTTTATTGGCCTCGAATGCAATTGAACCCTAGTTTGGACCAATTTGACCATGTTGGTTCGGTCTAGTGAAGATTTTTCTTGCACCATTCAAATTGTCACACTGTGTTTGTCATCCGTATACACACATTCGTTTATTGGCCTCGAATGCAATTGAACCCTAGTTTGGACCAATTTGACCATGTTGATTTGGTCTTGTGAAAATTTCTCTTGCACCATTCAAATTGTCACGCTGTGTTTGTCATCCGTATACACACATTCGTTTATTGGCCTCGAATGCAATTGAACCCTAGTTTGGACCAATTTGACCATGTTGATTTGGTCTTGTGAAACTTTCTCTTGCACAATTCAAATTGTCACGCTGTGTTTGTCATCCGTATACACACATTCGTTTATTGGCCTCGAATGCAATTGAACCCTAGTTTGGACCAATTTGACCATGTTGATTCGGTCTAGTGAAGATTTTTCTTGCACCATTCAAATTGTCACGCTGTGTTTGTCATCCGTATACACACATTCGTTTATTGGCCTCGAATGCAATTGAACCCTAGTTTGGACCAATTTCACCATGTTGATTTGGTCTTGTGAAAATGTCTCTTGCACCATTCAAATTGTCACGCTGTGTTTGTCATCCGTATACACACATTCGTTTATTGGCCTCGAATGCAATTGAACCCTAGTTTGGACCAATTTGACCATGTTGATTTGGTCTTGTGAAAATTTCTCTTGCACCATTCAAATTGTCACGCTGTGTTTGTCATCCGTATACACACATTCGTTTATTGGCCTCGAATGCAATTGAACCCTAGTTTGGACCAATTTGACCATGTTGGTTCGGTCTGGTGAAGATTTTCTTGCACCATTCAAATTGTCACGCTGTGTTTGTCATCCGTATACACACATTCGTTTATTGGCCTCGAATGCAATTAAACCCTAGTTTGGACCAATTTGACCATGTTGATTTGGTCTTGTGAAAATTTCTCTTGCACCATTCAAATTGTCACGCTGTGTTTGTCATCCGTATACACACATTCGTTTATTGGCCTCGAATGCAATTGACCCCTAGTTTGGACCAACTTGACCATGTTGATTTGGTCTTGTGAAAATTTCTCTTGCACCATTCAAATTGTCACGCTGTGTTTGTCATCCGTATACACACATTCGTTTATTGGCCTCGAATGCAATTGAACCCTAGTTTGGACCAATTTGACCATGTTGATTTGGTCTTGTGAAAATTACTCTTGCAACATTCAAATTGTCACACTGTGTTTGTCATCCATATACACACATTCGTTTATTGGCCTCGAATGCAATTGAACCCTAGTTTGGACCAATTTGACCATGTTGATTTGGTCTTGTGAAAATGTCTCTTGCACCATTCAAATTGTCACGCTGTGTTTGTCATCCGTATACACACATTCGTTTATTGGCCTCGAATGCAATTGAACCCTAGTTTGGACCAATTTGACCATGTTGGTTCGGTCTAGTGAAGATTTTTCTTGCACCATTCAAATTGTCACACTGTGTTTGTCATCCGTATACACACATTCGTTTATTGGCCTCGAATGCAATTGAACCCTAGTTTGGACCAATTTGACCATGTTGATTTGGTCTTGTGAAAATGTCTTATGCACCATTCAAATTGTCACGCTGTGTTTGTCATCCGTATACACACATTCGTTTATTGGCCTCGAATGCAATTGAACCCTAGTTTGGACCAATTTGACCATGTTGATTTGGTCTTGTGAAACTTTCTCTTGCACAATTCAAATTGTCACGCTGTGTTTGTCATCCGTATACACACATTCGTTTATTGGCCTCGAATGCAATTGAACCCTAGTTTGGACCAATTTGACCATGTTGATTCGGTCTAGTGAAGATTTTTCTTGCACCATTCAAATTGTCACGCTGTGTTTGTCATCCGTATACACACATTCGTTTATTGGCCTCGAATGCAATTGAACCCTAGTTTGGACCAATTTCACCATGTTGATTTGGTCTTGTGAAAATGTCTCTTGCACCATTCAAATTGTCACGCTGTGTTTGTCATCCGTATACACACATTCGTTTATTGGCCTCGAATGCAATTAAACCCTAGTTTGGACCAATTTGACCATGTTGATTTGGTCTTGTGAAAATTTCTCTTGCACCATTCAAATTGTCACGCTGTGTTTGTCATCCGTATACACACATTCGTTTATTGGCCTCGAATGCAATTGAACCCTAGTTTGGACCAATTTGACCATGTTGATTTGGTCTTGTGAAAATTTCTCTTGCACCATTCAAATTGTCACGCTGTGTTTGTCATCCGTATACACACATTCGTTTATTGGCCTCGAATGCAATTGAACCCTAGTTTGGACCAATTTGACCATGTTGATTTGGTCTTGTGAAAATTTCTCTTGCACCATTCAAATTGTCACGCTGTGTTTGTCATCCGTATACACACATTCGTTTATTGGCCTCGAATGCAATTGAACCCTAGTTTGGACCAATTTGACCATGTTGATTTGGTCTTGTGAAAATTTCTCTTGCACCATTCAAATTGTCACGCTGTGTTTGTCATCCGTATACACACATTCGTTTATTGGCCTCGAATGCAATTGAACCCTAGTTTGGACCAATTTGACCATGTTGATTTGGTCTTGTGAAAATTTCTCTTGCACCATTCAAATTGTCACGCTGTGTTTGTCATCCGTATACACACATTCGTTTATTGGCCTCGAATGCAATTGAACCCTAGTTTGGACCAATTTGACCATGTTGGTTCGGTCTAGTGAAGATTTTTCTTGCACCATTCAAATTGTCACACTGTGTTTGTCATCCGTATACACACATTCGTTTATTGGCCTCGAATGCAATTGAACCCTAGTTTGGACCAATTTGACCATGTTGATTTGGTCTTGTGAAAATTTCTCTTGCACCATTCAAATTGTCACGCTGTGTTTGTCATCCGTATACACACATTCGTTTATTGGCCTCGAATGCAATTGAACCCTAGTTTGGACCAATTTGACCATGTTGATTTGGTCTTGTGAAAATTTCTCTTGCACAATTCAAATTGTCACGCTGTGTTTGTCATCCGTATACACACATTCGTTTATTGGCCTCGAATGCAATTGAACCCTAGTTTGGACCAATTTCACCATGTTGATTTGGTCTTGTGAAAATGTCTCTTGCACCATTCAAATTGTCACGCTGTGTTTGTCATCCGTATACACACATTCGTTTATTGGCCTCGAATGCAATTGAACCCTAGTTTGGACCAATTTGACCATGTTGATTTGGTCTTGTGAAAATGTCTCTTGCACCATTCAAATTGTCACGCTGTGTTTGTCATCCGTATACACACATCCGTTTATTGGCCTCGAATGCAATTGAACCCTAGTTTGGACCAATTTGACCATGTTGGTTCGGTCTAGTGAAGATTTTCTTGCACCATTCAAATTGTCACGCTGTGTTTGTCATCCGTATACACACATTCGTTTATTGGCCTCGAATGCAATTGAACCCTAGTTTGGACCAATTTGACCATGTTGATTTGGTCTTGTGAAAATTTCTCTTGCACCATTCAAATTGTCACGCTGTGTTTGTCATCCGTAAACACACATCCGTTTATTGGCCTCGAATGCAATTGACCCCTAGTTTGGACCAACTTGACCATGTTGATTTGGTCTTGTGAAAATTTCTCTTGCACCATTCAAATTGTCACGCTGTGTTTGTCATCCGTATACACACATTCGTTTATTGGCCTCGAATGCAATTGAACCCTAGTTTGGACCAATTTGACCATGTTGATTTGGTCTTGTGAAAATTACTCTTGCAACATTCAAATTGTCACACTGTGTTTGTCATCCATATACACACATTCGTTTAATGGCCTCGAATGCAATTGAACCCTAGTTTGGACCAATTTGACCATGTTGATTTGGTCTTGTGAAAATGTCTCTTGCACCATTCAAATTGTCACACTGTGTTTGTCATCCGTATACACACCTTCGTTTATTGGCCTCGAATGCAATTGAACCCCAGTTTGGACCAACTTGACCATGTTGATTTGGTCTTGTGAAAATTTCTCTTGCACCATTCAAATTGTCACGCTGTGTTTGTCATCCGTATACACACATTCGTTTATTGGCCTCGAATGCAATTGAACCCTAGTTTGGACCAATTTGACCATGTTGATTTGGTCTTGTGAAAATTTCTCTTGCACCATTCAAATTGTCACGCTGTGTTTGTCATCCCTATACACACATTCGTTTATTGGCCTCGAATGCAATTGAACCCTAGTTTGGACCAATTTGACCATGTTGATTTGGTCTTGTGAAAATTTCTCTTGCACCATTCAAATTGTCACGCTGTGTTTGTCATCCGTATACACACATTCGTTTATTGGCCTCGAATGCAATTGAACCCTAGTTTGGACCAATTTGACCATGTTGATTTGGTCTTGTGAAAATGTCTCTTGCACCATTCAAATTTTCACGCTGTGTTTGTCATCCGTATACACACATTCGTTTATTGGCCTCGAATGCAATTGAACACTAGTTTGGACCAATTTGACCATGTTGATTTGGTCTTGTGAAAATTTCTCTTGCATTATTCAAATTGTCACGCTGTGTTTGTCATCCGTATACACACATTCGTTTATTGGCCTCGAATGCAATTGAACCTTTGGACCAATTTGGCCATATTGATTTGGTCTTGTGAAAATTTCTCTTGCACCATTCAAATTGTCCACGCTGTGTTTGTCATCCGTATACACACATTCGTTTATTGGCCTCGAATGCAACTGAACCCTAGTTTGGACCAATTTGGACCATGTTGATTTGGTCTTGTGAAAATTTCTCTTGCACCATTCAAATTGTCACGCTGTGTTTGTCATCCGTATACACACATTCGTTTATTGGCCTCGAATGCAACTTGAACCCTAGTTTGGACCAATTTGACCATGTTGATTTGGTCTTGTGAAAATTTCTCTTGCACCATTCAAATTGTCACGCTGTGTTTGTCATCCGTATACACACATTCGTTTATTGGCCTCGAATGCAATTGAACCCTAGTTTGGACCAATTTGACCATGTTGATTTGGTCTTGTGAAAATTTCTCTTGCACCATTCAAATTGTCACGCTGTGTTTGTCATCCGTATACACACATTCGTTTATTGGCCTCGAATGCAATTGAACCCTAGTTTGGACCAATTTGACCATGTTGATTTGGTCTTGTGAAAATTTCTCTTGCACCATTCAAATTGTCACGCTGTGTTTGTCATCCGTATACACACATTCGTTTATTGGCCTCGAATGCAATTGAACCCTAGTTTGGACCCAATTTGACCATGTTGATTTGGTCTTGTGAAAATTTCTCTTGCACCATTCAAATTGTCACGCTGTGTTTGTCATCCGTATACACACATTCGTTTATTGGCCTCGAATGCAATTGAACCCTAGTTTGGACCAATTTGACCATGTTGATTTGGTCTTGTGAAAATTTCTCTTGCACCATTCAAATTGTCACGCTGTGTTTGTCATCCGTATACACACATTCGTTTATTGGCCTCGAATGCAATTGAACCTAGTTTGGACCAATTTGACCATGTTGATTTGGTCTTGTGAAAATGTCTCTTGCACCATTCAAATTGTCACACTGTGTTTGTCATCCGTATACACACATTCGTTTATTGGCCTCGAATGCAATTGAACCCTAGTTTGGACCAATTTGACCATGTTGATTTGGTCTTGTGAAAATTTCTCTTGCACCATTCAAATTGTCACGCTGTGTTTGTCATCCGTATACACACATTCGTTTATTGGCCTCGAATGCAATTGAACCCTAGTTTGGACCAATTTGACCATATTGATTTGGTCTTGTGAAAAATCTCTCTTGCACCATTCAAATTGTCACGCTGTGTTTGTCATCCGTATACACACATTCGTTTATTGGCCTCGAATGCAATTGAACCCTGGTTTGGACCAATTTGACCATGTTGATTTGGTCTTGTGAAAATGTCTCTTGCACCATTCAAATTGCCACGCTGTGTTTGTCATCCGTATACACACATTCGTTTATTGGCCTCGAATGCAATTGAACCCTAGTTTGGACCAATTTGACCATATTGATTTGGTCTTGTGAAAATGTCTCTTGCACCATTCAAATTGTCACGCTGTGTTTGTCATCCGTATACACACATTCGTTTATTGGCCTCGAATGCAATTGAACCCTAGTTTGGACCAATTTGACCATGTTGATTTGGTCTTGTGAAAATTTCTCTTGCACCATTCAAATTGTCACGCTGTGTTTGTCATCCGTATACACACATTCGTTTATTGGCCTCGAATGCAATTGAACCCTAGTTTGGACCAATTTGACCATGTTGATTTGGTCTTGTGAAAATTTCTCTTGCACCATTCAAATTGTCACGCTGTGTTTGTCATCCGTATACACACATTCGTTTATTGGCCTCGAATGCAATTGAACCCTAGTTTGGACCAATTTGACCATGTTGATTTGGTCTTGTGAAAGTTTCTCTTGCACCATTCAAATTGTCACGCTGTGTTTGTCATCCGTATACACACATTCGTTTATTGGCCTCGAATGCAATTGAACCCTAGTTTGGACCAATTTGACCATGTTGATTTGGTCTTGTGAAAATTTCTCTTGCACCATTCAAATTGTCACGCTGTGTTTGTCATCCGTATACACACATTCGTTTATTGGCCTCGAATGCAATTGAACCCTAGTTTGGACCAATTTGACCATGTTGATTTGGTCTTGTGAAAATGTCTCTTGCACCATTCAAATTGTCACACTGTGTTTGTCATCCGTATACACACATTCGTTTATTGGCCTCGAATGCAATTGAACCCTAGTTTGGACCAATTTGACCATGTTGATTTGGTCTTGTGAAAATTTCTCTTGCACCATTCAAATTGTCACGCTGTGTTTGTCATCCGTATACACACATTCGTTTATTGGCCTCGAATGCAATTGAACCCTTGTTTGGACCAATTTGACCATGTTGATTTGGTCTTGTGAAAATGTCTCTTGCACCATTCAAATTGTCACGCTGTGTTTGTCATCCGTATACACACATTCGTTTATTGGCCTCGAATGCAATTGAACCCTAGTTTGGACCAATTTGACCATGTTGATTTGGTCTTGTGAAAATTCTCTTGCACCATTCAAATTGTCACGCTGTGTTTGTCATCCGTATACACACATTCGTTTATTGGCCTCGAATGCAATTGAACCCTAGTTTGGACCAATTTGACCATGTTGATTTGGTCTTGTGAAAATTTCTCTTGCACCATTCAAATTGTCACGCTGTGTTTGTCATCCGTATACACACATTCGTTTATTGGCCTCGAATGCAATTGAACCCTAGTTTGGACCAATTTGACCATGTTGATTTGGTCTTGTGAAAATTTCTCTTGCACCATTCAAATTGTCACGCTGTGTTTGTCATCCGTATACACACATTCGTTTATTGGCCTCGAATGCAATTGAACCCTAGTTTGGACCAATTTGACCATGTTGATTTGGTCTTGTGAAAATTTCTCTTGCACCATTCAAATTGTCACGCTGTGTTTGTCATCCGTATACACACATTCGTTTATTGGCCTCGAATGCAATTGAACCCTAGTTTGGACCAATTTGACCATGTTGATTTGGTCTTGTGAAAATTTCTCTTGCACCATTCAAATTGTCACGCTGTGTTTGTCATCCGTATACACACATTCGTTTATTGGCCTCGAATGCAATTGAACCCTAGTTTGGACCAATTTGACCATGTTGATTTGGTCTTGTGAAAATGTCTCTTGCACCATTCAAATTGTCACGCTGTGTTTGTCATCCGTATACACACATTCGTTTATTGGCCTCGAATGCAATTAAACCCTAGTTTGGACCAATTTGACCATGTTGATTTTGTCTTGTCAAACTTTCTCTTGCACCATTCAAATTGTCACGCTGTGTTTGTCATCCGTATACACACATTCGTTTATTGGCCTCGAATGCAATTGAACCCTGGTTTGGACCAATTTGACCATGTTGATTTGGTCTTGTGAAAATGTCTCTTGCACCATTCAAATTGTCACGCTGTGTTTGTCATCCGTATACACACATTCGTTTATTGGCCTCGAATGCAATTGAACCCTAGTTTGGACCAATTTGACCATGTTGATTTGGTCTTGTGAAAATTTCTCTTGCACCATTCAAATTGTCACGCTGTGTTTGTCATCCGTATACACATATTCGTTTATTGGCCTCGAATGCAATTGAACCCTAGTTTGGACCAATTTGACCATGTTGATTTGGTCTTGTGAAAATTTCTCTTGCACCATTCAAATTGTCACGCTGTGTTTGTCATCCGTATACACACATTCGTTTATTGGCCTCGAATGCAATTGAACCCTAGTTTGGACCAATTTGACCATGTTGATTTGGTCTTGTGAAATTTCTCTTGCACCATTCAAATTGTCACGCTGTGTTTGTCATCCGTATACACACATTCGTTTATTGGCGTCGAATGCAATTGAACCCTAGTTTGGACCAACTTGACCATGTTGATTTGGTCTTGTGAAAATTTCTCTTGCACCATTCAAATTGTCACGCTGTGTTTGTCATCCGTATACACACATTCGTTTATTGGCCTCGAATGCAATTGAACCCTAGTTTGGACCAATTTGACCATGTTGATTTGGTCTTGTGAAAATTTCTCTTGCACCATTCAAATTGTCACGCTGTGTTTGTCATCCGTATACACACATTCGTTTATTGGCCTCGAATGCAATTGAACCCTAGTTTGGACCAATTTGACCATGTTGATTTGGTCTTGTGAAAATTTCTCTTGCACCATTCAAATTGTCACGCTGTGTTTGTCATCCGTATACACACATTCGTTTATTGGCCTCGAATGCAATTGAACCCTAGTTTGGACCAATTTGACCATGTTGATTTGGTCTTGTGAAAATCTTCTCTTGCACCATTCAAATTGTCACGCTGTGTTTGTCATCCGTATACACACATTCGTTTATTGGCCTCGAATGCAATTGAACCCTAGTTTGGACCAATTTGACCATGTTGATTTGGTCTTGTGAAAATTTCTCTTGCACCATTCAAATTGTCACGCTGTGTTTGTCATCCGTATACACACATTCGTTTATTGGCCTCGAATGCAATTGAACCCTAGTTTGGACCAATTTGACCATGTTGATTTGGTCTTGTGAAAATTTCTCTTGCACCATTCAAATTGTCACGCTGTGTTTGTCATCCGTATACACACATTCGTTTATTGGCGTCGAATGCAATTGAACCCTAGTTTGGACCAACTTGACCATGTTGATTTGGTCTTGTGAAAATTTCTCTTGCACCATTCAAATTGTCACGCTGTGTTTGTCATCCGTATACACACATTCGTTTATTGGCCTCGAATGCAATTGAACCCTAGTTTGGACCAATTTGACCATGTTGATTTGGTCTTGTGAAAATTTCTCTTGCACCATTCAAATTGTCACGCTGTGTTTGTCATCCGTATACACACATTCGTTTATTGGCCTCGAATGCAATTGAACCCTAGTTTGGACCAATTTGACCATGTTGATTTGGTCTTGTGAAAATTTCTCTTGCACCATTCAAATTGTCACGCTGTGTTTGTCATCCGTATACACACATTCGTTTATTGGCCTCGAATGCAATTGAACCCTAGTTTGGACCAATTTGACCATGTTGATTTGGTCTTGTGAAAATCTCTCTTGCACCATTCAAATTGTCACGCTGTGTTTGTCATCCGTATACACACATTCGTTTATTGGCGTCGAATGCAATTGAACCCTAGTTTGGACCAATTTGACCATGTTGATTTGGTCTTGTGAAAATTTCTCTTGCACCATTCAAATTGTCACGCTGTGTTTGTCATCCGTATACACACATTCGTTTATTGGCCTCGAATGCAATTGAACCCTAGTTTGGACCAATTTGACCATGTTGATTTGGTCTTGTGAAAATTTCTCTTGCACCATTCAAATTGTCACGCTGTGTTTGTCATCCGTATACACACATTCGTTTATTGGCCTTGAATGCAATTGAACCCTAGTTTGGACCAATTTGACCATGTTGATTTGGTCTTGTGAAAATTTCTCTTGCACCATTCAAATTGTCACGCTGTGTTTGTCATCCGTATACACACATTCGTTTATTGGCCTCGAATGCAATTGAACCCTAGTTTGGACCAATTTGACCATGTTGATTTGGTCTTGTGAAAATGTCTCTTGCACCATTCAAATTGTCACGCTGTGTTTGTCATCCGTATACACACATTCGTTTATTGGCCTCGAATGCAATTGAACCCTAGTTTGGACCAATTTGACCATGTTGATTTGGTCTTGTCAAACTTTCTCTTGCACCATTCAAATTGTCACGCTGTGTTTGTCATCCGTATACACACATTCGTTTATTGGCCTCGAATGCAATTGAACCCTGGTTTGGACCAATTTGACCATGTTGATTTGGTCTTGTGAAAATGTCTCTTGCACCATTCAAATTGTCACGCTGTGTTTGTCATCCGTATACACACATTCGTTTATTGGCCTCGAATGCAATTGAACCCTAGTTTGGACCAATTTGACCATGTTGATTTGGTCTTGTGAAAATTTCTCTTGCACCATTCAAATTGTCACGCTGTGTTTGTCATCCGTATACACACATTCGTTTATTGGCCTCGAATGCAATTGAACCCTAGTTTGGACCAATTTGACCATGTTGATTTGGTCTTGTGAAAATTTCTCTTGCACCATTCAAATTGTCACGCTGTGTTTGTCATCCGTATACACACATTCGTTTATTGGCCTCGAATGCAATTGAACCCTAGTTTGGACCAATTTGACCATGTTGATTTGGTCTTGTGAAAATTTCTCTTGCACCATTCAAATTGTCACGCTGTGTTTGTCATCCGTATACACACATTCGTTTATTGGCGTCGAATGCAATTGAACCCTAGTTTGGACCAACTTGACCATGTTGATTTGGTCTTGTGAAAATTTCTCTTGCACCATTCCAATTGTCACGCTGTGTTTGTCATCCGTATACACACATTCGTTTATTGGCCTCGAATGCAATTGAACCCTAGTTTGGACCAATTTGACCATGTTGATTTTGTCTTGTGAAAATTTCTCTTGCACCATTCAAATTGTCACGCTGTGTTTGTCATCCGTATACACACATTCGTTTATTGGCCTCGAATGCAATTGAACCCTAGTTTGGACCAATTTGACCATGTTGATTTGGTCTTGTGAAAATCTCTCTTGCACCATTCAAATTGTCACGCTGTGTTTGTCATCCGTATACACACTTTCGTTTATTGGCCTCGAATGCAATTGAACCCTAGTTTGGACCAACTTGACCATGTTGATTTGGTCTTGTGAAAATCTCTCTTGCACCATTCAAATTGTCACGCTGTGTTTGTCATCCGTATACACACATTCGTTTATTGGCCTCGAATGCAATTGAACCCTAGTTTGGACCAATTTGACCATGTTGATTTGGTCTTGTGAAAATTTCTCTTGCACCATTCAAATTGTCACGCTGTGTTTGTCATCCGTATACACACATTCGTTTATTGGCGTCGAATGCAATTGAACCCTAGTTTGGACCAACTTGACCATGTTGATTTGGTCTTGTGAAAATTTCTCTTGCACCATTCCAATTGTCACGCTGTGTTTGTCATCCGTATACACACATTCGTTTATTGGCCTCGAATGCAATTGAACCCTAGTTTGGACCAATTTGACCATGTTGATTTTGTCTTGTGAAAATTTCTCTTGCACCATTCAAATTGTCACGCTGTGTTTGTCATCCGTATACACACATTCGTTTATTGGCCTCGAATGCAATTGAACCCTAGTTTGGACCAATTTGACCATGTTGATTTGGTCTTGTGAAAATCTCTCTTGCACCATTCAAATTGTCACGCTGTGTTTGTCATCCGTATACACACTTTCGTTTATTGGCCTCGAATGCAATTGAACCCTAGTTTGGACCAACTTGACCATGTTGATTTGGTCTTGTGAAAATCTCTCTTGCACCATTCAAATTGTCACGCTGTGTTTGTCATCCGTATACACACATTCGTTTATTGGCCTCGAATGCAATTGAACCCTAGTTTGGACCAATTTGACCATGTTGATTTGGTCTTGTGAAAATTTCTCTTGCACCATTCAAATTGTCACGCTGTGTTTGTCATCCGTATACACACATTCGTTTATTGGCCTCGAATGCAATTGAACCCTAGTTTGGACCAATTCGACCATGTTGATTTGGTCTTGTGAAAATTTCTCTTGCACCATTCAAATTGTCACGCTGTGTTTGTCATCCGTATACACACATTCGTTTATTGGCCTCGAATGCAATTGAACCCTAGTTTGGACCAATTTGACCATGTTGATTTGGTCTTGTGAAAATCTCTCTTGCACCATTCAAATTGTCACGCTGTGTTTGTCATCCGTATACACACATTCGTTTATTGGCCTCGAATGCAATTGAACCCTAGTTTGGACCAATTTGACCATGTTGATTTGGTCTTGTGAAAATTTCTCTTGCACCATTCAAATTGTCACGCTGTGTTTGTCATCCGTATACACACATTCGTTTATTGGCCTCGAATGCAATTGAACCCTAGTTTGGACCAATTCGACCATGTTGATTTGGTCTTGTGAAAATTTCTCTTGCACCATTCAAATTGTCACGCTGTGTTTGTCATCCGTATACACACATTCGTTTATTGGCCTCGAATGCAATTGAACCCTAGTTTGGACCAATTTGACCATGTTGATTTGGTCTTGTGAAAATTTCTCTTGCACAATTCAAATTGTTACGCTGTGTTTGTCATCCGTATACACACATTCGTTTATTGGCCTCGAATGCAATTGAACCCTAGTTTGGACCAATTTGACCATGTTGATTTGGTCTTGTGAAAATTTCTCTTGCACCATTCAAATTGTCACGCTGTGTTTGTCATCCGTATACACACATTCGTTTATTGGCCTCGAATGCAATTGAACCCTAGTTTGGACCAATTTGACCATGTTGATTTGGTCTTGTGAAAATGTCTCTTGCACCATTCAAATTGTCACGCTGTGTTTGTCATCCGTATACACATATTCGTTTATTGGCCTCGAATGCAATTGAACCCTAGTTTGGACCAACTTGACCATGTTGATTTGGTCTTGTGAAAATGTCTCTTGCACCATTCAAATTGTCACGCTGTGTTTGTCATCCGTATACACACATTCGTTTATTGGCCTCGAATGCAATTGAACCCTAGTTTGGACCAATTTGACCGTGTTGATTTGGTCTTGTGAAAATCTCTCTTGCACCATTCAAATTGTCACGCTGTGTTTGTCATCCGTATACACACATTCGTTTATTGGCCTCGAATGCAATTGAACCCTAGTTTGGACCAATTTGACCATGTTGATTTGGTCTTGTGAAAATGTCTCTTGCACCATTCAAATTGTCACGCTGTGTTTGTCATCCGTATACACATTCGTTTATTGGCCTCGAATGCAATTGAACCCTAGTTTGGACCAACTTGACCATGTTGATTTGGTCTTGTGAAAATCTCTCTTGCACCATTCAAATTGTCACGCTGTGTTTGTCATCCGTATACACACATTCGTTTATTGGCCTCGAATGCAATTGAACCCTAGTTTGGACCAATTTGACCATGTTGATTTGGTCTTGTGAAAATGTCTCTTGCACCATTCAAATTGTCACGCTGTGTTTGTCATCCGTATACACACATTCGTTTATTGGCCTCGAATGCAATTGAACCCTAGTTTGGACCAATTTGACCATGTTGATTTGGTCTTGTGAAAATTTCTCTTGCACCATTCAAATTGTCACGCTGTGTTTGTCATCCGTATACACACATTCGTTTATTGGCCTCGAATGCAATTGAACCCTAGTTTGGACCAATTTGACCATGTTGATTTGGTCTTGTGAAAATGTCTCTTGCACCATTCAAATTGTCACGCTGTGTTTGTCATCCGTATACACACATTCGTTTATTGGCCTCGAATGCAATTGAACCCTAGTTTGGACCAATTTGACCATGTTGATTTGGTCTTGTCAAACTTTCTCTTGCACCATTCAAATTGTCACGCTGTGTTTGTCATCCGTATACACACATTCGTTTATTGGCCTCGAATGCAATTGAACCCTAGTTTGGACCAATTTGACCATGTTGATTTGGTCTTGTGAAAATTTCTCTTGCACCATTCAAATTGTCATGCTGTGTTTGTCATCCGTATACACACATTCGTTTATTGGCCTCGAATGCAATTGAACCCTAGTTTGGACCAATTTGACCATGTTGATTTTGTCTTGTGAAAATTTCTCTTGCACCATTCAAATTGTCACGCTGTGTTTGTCATCCGTATACACACATTCGTTTATTGGCCTCGAATGCAATTGAACCCTAGTTTGGACCAATTTGACCATGTTGATTTGGTCTTGTGAAAATTTCTCTTGCACCATTCAAATTGTCACGCTGTGTTTGTCATCCGTATACACACATTCGTTTATTGGCCTCGAATGCAATTGAACCCTAGTTTGGACCAATTTGACCATGTTGATTTGGTCTTGTCAAACTTTCTCTTGCACCATTCAAATTGTCACGCTGTGTTTGTCATCCGTGTACACACATTCGTTTATTGGCCTCGAATGCAATTGAACCCTAGTTTGGACCAACTTGACCATGTTGATTTGGTCTTGTGAAAATTTCTCTTGCACCATTCAAATTGTCACGCTGTGTTTGTCATCCGTATACACACATTCGTTTATTGGCCTCGAATGCAATTGAACCCTAGTTTGGACCAATTTGACCATGTTGATTTGGTCTTGTGAAAATTTCTCTTGCACCATTCAAATTGTCACGCTGTGTTTGTCATCCGTATACACACATTCGTTTATTGGCCTCGAATGCAATTGAACCCTAGTTTGGACCAATTTGACCATGTTGATTTGGTCTTGTGAAAATTTCTCTTGCACCAGTCAAATTGTCACGCTGTGTTTGTCATCCGTATACACACATTCGTTTATTGGCCTCGAATGCAATTGAACCCTAGTTTGGACCAATTTGACCATGTTGATTTGGTCTTGTGAAAATTTCTCTTGCACCATTCAAATTGTCACGCTGTGTTTGTCATCCGTATACACACATTCGTTTATTGGCCTCGAATGCAATTGAACCCTAGTTTGGACCAATTTGACCATGTTGATTTTGTCTTGTGAAAATCTCTCTTGCACCATTCAAATTGTCACGCTGTGTTTGTCATCCGTATACACACATTCGTTTATTGGCCTCGAATGCAATTGAACCCTAGTTTGGACCAATTTGACCATGTTGATTTGGTCTTGTGAAAATTTCTCTTGCACAATTCAAATTGTCACGCTGTGTTTGTCATCCGTATACACACATTCGTTTATTGGCCTCGAATGCAATTGAACCCTAGTTTGGACCAATTTGACCATGTTGATTTGGTCTTGTGAAAATTTCTCTTGCACCATTCAAATTGTCACGCTGTGTTTGTCATCCGTATACACACATTCGTTTATTGGCCTCGAATGCAATTGAACCCTAGTTTGGACCAATTTGACCATGTTGATTTGGTCTTGTCAAACTTTCTCTTGCACCATTCAAATTGTCACGCTGTGTTTGTCATCCGTATACACACATTCGTTTATTGGCCTCGAATGCAATTGAACCCTAGTTTGGACCAATTTGACCATGTTGATTTGGTCTTGTGAAAATTTCTCTTGCACCATTCAAATTGTCACGCTGTGTTTGTCATCCGTATACACACATTCGTTTATTGGCCTCGAATGCAATTGAACCCTAGTTTGGACCAATTTGACCATGTTGATTTGGTCTTGTGAAAATCTCTCTTGCACCATTCAAATTGTCACGCTGTGTTTGTCATCCGTATACACACATTCGTTTATTGGCCTCGAATGCAATTGAACCCTAGTTTGGACCAATTTGACCATGTTGATTTGGTCTTGTCAAACTTTCTCTTGCACCATTCAAATTGTCACGCTGTGTTTGTCATCCGTATACACACATTCGTTTATTGGCGTCGAATGCAATTGAACCCTAGTTTGGACCAACTTGACCATGTTGATTTGGTCTTGTGAAAATTTCTCTTGCACCATTCAAATTGTCACGCTGTGTTTGTCATCCGTATACACACATTCGTTTATTGGCCTCGAATGCAATTGAACCCTAGTTTGGACCAATTTGACCATGTTGATTTGGTCTTGTGAAAATTTTTCTTGCACCATTCAAATTGTCACGCTGTGTTTGTCATCCGTATACACACATTCGTTTATTGGCCTCGAATGCAATTGAACCCTAGTTTGGACCAATTTGACCATGTTGATTTGGTCTTGTGAAAATTTCTCTTGCACCATTCAAATTGTCACGCTGTGTTTGTCATCCGTATACACACATTCGTTTATTGGCCTCGAATGCAATTGAACCCTAGTTTGGACCAATTTGACCATGTTGATTTGGTCTTGTGAAAATCCCTCTTGCACCATTCAAATTGTCACGCTGTGTTTGTCATCCGTATACACACATTCGTTTATTGGCCTCGAATGCAATTGAACCCTAGTTTGGACCAATTTGACCATGTTGATTTGGTTATGTGAAAATTTCTCTTGCGCCATTCAAATTGTTACGCTGTGTTTGTCATCCGTATACACACATTTGTTTATTGGCCTCGAATGCAATTGAACCCTAGTTTGGACCAATTTGACCATGTTGATTTGGTCTTGTGAAAATTTCTCTTGCACCATTCAAATTGTCACGCTGTGTTTGTCATCCGTATACACACATTCGTTTATTGGCCTCGAATGCAATTGAACCCTAGTTTGGACCAATTTGACCATGTTGATTTGGTCTTGTGAAAATTTTTCTTGCACCATTCAAATTGTCACGCTGTGTTTGTCATCCGTATACACACATTCGTTCATTGGCCTCGAATGCAATTGAACCCTAGTTTGGACCAATTTGACCATGTTGATTTGGTCTTGTGAAAATTTTTCTTGCACCATTCAAATTGTCACGCTGTGTTTGTCATCCGTATACACACATTCGTTTATTGGCCTCGAATGCAATTGAACCCTAGTTTGGACCAATTTGACCATGTTGATTTGGTCTTGTGAAAATTTCTCTTGCACCATTCAAATTGTCACGCTGTGTTTGTCATCCGTATACACACATTCGTTTATTGGCCTCGAATGCAATTGAACCCTAGTTTGGACCAATTTGACCATGTTGATTTGGTCTTGTCAAACTTTCTCTTGCACCATTCAAATTGTCACGCTGTGTTTGTCATCCGTATACACACATTCGTTTATTGGCCTCGAATGCAATTGAACCCTAGTTTGGACCAATTTGACCATGTTGATTTGGTCTTGTGAAAATTTCTCTTGCACCATTCAAATTGTCACGCTGTGTTTGTCATCCGTATACACACATTCGTTTATTGGCCTCGAATGCAATTGAACCCTAGTTTGGACCAATTTGACCATGTTGATTTGGTCTTGTGAAAATTTCTCTTGCACCATTCAAATTGTCACGCTGTGTTTGTCATCCGTATACACACATTTGTTTATTGGCCTCGAATGCAATTGAACCCTAGTTTGGACCAATTTGACCATGTTGATTTGGTCTTGTGAAAATTTCTCTTGCACCATTCAAATTGTCACGCTGTGTTTGTCATCCGTATACACACATTCGTTTATTGGCCTCGAATGCAATTGAACCCTAGTTTGGACCAATTTGACCATGTTGATTTGGTCTTGTGAAAATTTCTCTTGCACCATTTAAATTGTCACGCTGTGTTTGTCATCCGTATACACACATTCGTTCATTGGCCTCGAATGCAATTGAACCCTAGTTTGGACCAATTTGACCATGTTGATTTGGTCTTGTGAAAATTTTTCTTGCACCATTCAAATTGTCACGCTGTGTTTGTCATCCGTATACACACATTCGTTTATTGGCCTCGAATGCAATTGAACCCTAGTTTGGACCAATTTGACCATGTTGATTTGGTCTTGTGAAAATTTCTCTTGCACCATTCAAATTGTCACGCTGTGTTTGTCATCCGTATACACACATTCGTTTATTGGCCTCGAATGCAATTGAACCCTAGTTTGGACCAATTTGACCATGTTGATTTGGTCTTGTGTAAATTTCTCTTGCACCATTCAAATTGTCACGCTGTGTTTGTCATCCGTATACACACATTCGTTTATTGGCCTCGAATGCAATTGAACCCTAGTTTGGACCAATTTGACCATGTTGATTTGGTCTTGTGAAAATTTCTCTTGCACCATTCAAATTGTCACGCTGTGTTTGTCATCCGTATACACACATTCGTTTATTGGCCTCGAATGCAATTGAACCCTAGTTTGGACCAATTTGACCATGTTGATTTGGTCTTGTGAAAATTTCTCTTGCACCATTCAAATTGTCACGCTGTGTTTGTCATCCGTATACACACATTCGTTTATTGGCCTCGAATGCAATTGAACCCTAGTTTGGACCAATTTGACCATGTTGATTTGGTCTTGTGAAAATTTTTCTTGCACCATTCAAATTGTCACGCTGTGTTTGTCATCCGTATACACACATTCGTTTATTGGCCTCGAATGCAATTGAACCCTAGTTTGGACCAATTTGACCATGTTGATTTGGTCTTGTGAAAATTTTTCTTGCACCATTCAAATTGTCACGCTGTGTTTGTCATCCGTATACACACATTCGTTTATTGGCCTCGAATGCAATTGAACCCTAGTTTGGACCAATTTGACCATGTTGATTTGGTCTTGTGAAAATTTCTCTTGCACCATTCAAATTGTCACGCTGTGTTTGTCATCCGTATACACACATTCGTTCATTGGCCTCGAATGCAATTGAACCCTAGTTTGGACCAATTTGACCATGTTGATTTGGTCTTGTCAAACTTTCTCTTGCACCATTCAAATTGTCACGCTGTGTTTGTCATCCGTATACACACATTCGTTTATTGGCCTCGAATGCAATTGAACCCTAGTTTGGACCAATTTGACCATGTTGATTTGGTCTTGTGAAAATTTCTCTTGCACCATTTAAATTGTCACGCTGTGTTTGTCATCCGTATACACACATTCGTTTATTGGCCTCGAATGCAATTGAACCCTAGTTTGGACCAATTTGACCATGTTGATTTGGTCTTGTGAAAATTTCTCTTGCACCATTCAAATTGTCACGCTGTGTTTGTCATCCGTATACACACATTCGTTTATTGGCCTCGAATGCAATTGAACCCTAGTTTGGACCAATTTGACCATGTTGATTTGGTCTTGTGAAAATTTCTCTTGCACCATTCAAATTGTCACGCTGTGTTTGTCATCCGTATACACACATTCGTTTATTGGCCTCGAATGCAATTGAACCCTAGTTTGGACCAATTTGACCATGTTGATTTGGTCTTGTGAAAATTTCTCTTGCACCATTCAAATTGTCACGCTGTGTTTGTCATCCGTATACACACATTCGTTTATTGGCCTCGAATGCAATTGAACCCTAGTTTGGACCAATTTGACCATGTTGATTTGGTCTTGTAAAAATGTCTCTTGCACCATTCAAATTGTCACGCTGTGTTTGTCATCCGTATACACACATTTGTTTATTGGCCTCGAATGCAATTGAACCCTAGTTTGGACCAATTTGACCATGTTGATTTGGTCTTGTGAAAATTTCTCTTGCACCATTCAAATTGTCACGCTGTGTTTGTCATCCGTATACACACATTCGTTTATTGGCCTCGAATGCAATTGAACCCTAGTTTGGACCAATTTGACCATGTTGATTTGGTCTTGTGAAAATTTCTCTTGCACCATTCAAATTGTCACGCTGTGTTTGTCATCCGTATACACACATGTAACAGCCGGTCGTGGTAAATCCCCCTTTTTCCCTCGCGATTCAGTGTTTTTTCCCAACATCACTCATTTCCATACACTATTGACTTGTCTTTACGAACTGGTTGTTTTTCTGGACCAATTGTTGTTTGTTCGCGCCCAGAGCGCTATTTTGGCACATCCTTGCTCAGGACCTGCGTGACGCACGTGCTGTCTGCTCACACGCTGCTATTCGGTTTCTCGTTGTTGAGTCTTTGTGATCGTATTATTGAGGTTTGTATATTGTTTATGTCATTGTTTATTTTAATAATCTAGTATCGTAGAATTATCACGGATAATCGCCTTCTGATTTCGGGATCTGTTGCGAATTTGGCTACGCATTGCTCAAACGTTCGTAACAATACTCAATAGATCTATTTGGAACGAGGAAAATTCACGCAAAATGCCAAGGAAAGGATCAAAGGCAGTCGAACCCGGACAGGAGGTAATACCGCAAGTCTCTGGGGAGGTTTTGGGTACTTATGATTCTTTAGTTAACGCTAGATCGCCTAGTCCTGTCAGTGCTAGCTCATGTGTTATTGAAAGCAATATTGATCGTAAGGACGTTGATTTATATAAGCTGAGAATAATAGAACTAGAGCAACAGTTACTTTCGGCTAGACTACAGGCGCATGAATCAGAGAAGTGTACACAGAAACAGCGAGAGTATAGGACCAGTGACTTCGACACTTCCGATAGGTTAGAGTGCAATAAGGTAGGGAACCCCACGCAGGTCGCCGACTACAAACCACTATCGATCGATCTGCCTAGAGTGGAGTTAACGGTTTTCGACGGGCGAGCTGAGCAATATTGCAAGTTTGTCAAACAGTTCGAGACGTTCGTCGAAAACAAGGTGACCGACCCTGGGCAAAGGCTTCTTTACCTTACTCACTACTGCCGAGGCCGAGCGCGAGAAGCTATCGACGGATGCACCATGCTCGATCCAGAACAAGGCTACACAAGGGCAAGAAAGATTCTGAGGGACTTGTTTGGCCAACCTTTCAAAGTAGCCCGTAACCTAATAGAGGGCGTGATGGCAGAGGCAAAGAAAACCAAGGGCGACGTCTACACCATGGCCGACCTGGTGATCAAGATGCAGAACTGCTCAATAGCCCTCGACCATTTAGGTTACAGAGCTGATCTAGACGCCATGCACACTTTGGAAGGCATAGTCCGTCACCTCTCTCCCGAACTACAGGGTCGGTGGGCGGAAGATGCTGAACGGATAAGCCGAGGCGACAGAGAAGCCAACTTCGAAGACCTGACTGAATACTTAGACAGGCAAACGAAGATAGCTGACAGCAGATTCGGCCGACTCATCCGGGACAGCAACCGAGCAAACAAGCCCGGTACTAGCCAAGTCCAAACCCCTGTACGGGAACATCCAAAGTACCAGCCTTGGACCAACACACACGTCATTTCACGAGATGCTACGGCGAAACCAAATTGCAGATCCTGTGGTACTAGGCATGGCCTACCAGAATGCCCCAAGTTCGGCAATGCCACAATAGACGAACGGTGGGGAATGGCGAGGATGGCAGGAGCATGTTTCATCTGTCTCAACACCACGCACCGGGCAGCAGCCTGTAGAACAAGGAATCGATGTGGTTACGAGGGCTGCACGGGCAGACACCATCGGCTGCTGCATCAGGCGAGAATAACCATATCCGAGGCGAGTGCCAAGCACAGCGTGATCTGTTCAACTTCACAATCTGCCAGTAAACCGGTACGTTTAGGCGTAGTGGCCGTGGGAGTAGTGACTCCGACTGGGATAGTCAAGGCGTTGGCTTTCGTTGATAGTGGATCCGACACCACTTTAGTGAAAGAGCGGTTTGCCGACAAACACCAACTGGCTAAAGGTGCGACGTCGTTAGCAGTGAGCACGGTGGGCGGAACACAGGTAATGACTGCCGGTAGATTAAGGCTGCAACTCATCTCTCTAGACACTAACGAGGAAATTGAACCAACGGAGGCATTCACGTTAGCGGATCTTCCCATGCGAGCACCAAGGTCGGTGAACGCAATCTTGACTCGATGGCCCCACCTGCAGGATGTAACCGTCGTAGACTGGGAAGATGATGAGGTGGATCTCCTCATCGGATGCGACGTGCCAGAGGCGCATTGGGTGCTTGACCAAAGAGTGGGCGACCGCCAGGCACCTTATGCCGTACGCACGGCTCTGGGATGGATGTTATACGGTCCAGTAGGGGTACGCGGTTCCGTGAATTACTTATCCGCCGAAACGGACCGCATAGAGTATCATCTGCAACGGCTTTATGAAAAGGAGTTTCATGACATTGGGGACGAAAGACCGACGTTGTCTCAAGAGGATCACTTCGCTCTACAAACGGTGCGGCAAGGCTCTAGAGGCCTCAAAAAACAGTTCGAGGTTCCCCTCCCATGGCGCACACCGGTCGACCCGTGGACTGACAACAGAAATTATGTTCTCCAACGATTACTACGACTAAAAGAACGCTTCATTCGAGACCAGAATCTGTGGGAACGATACGCGGATTTGATGAAGCGAAACGAGGACCTCGGTTACGTTGAAAGGGTGCCTGTTAACACCGACAGCAAAAGGGGTATCTGGTATCTGCCTCACCATCCGGCTATCAACCCCAAAAAACCCAATAAACTGCGCGTGGTTTTCGACTGTGCGGCCAAGTTACAGGGCAAGTCGTTAAAAGATCGCCTACTACAGGGGCCTGACTGGACCACACCACTGATCGATGTTCTGTGCCGTTTCAGAGTGGGTAAAGTGGCTTTGTCTGCCGACATTAGGGAAATGTTCCATCAGGTGAAGATTCTGGTAGGAGAACGAGATGCTTTGCGTTTCCTGTGGTGGGAAGGGAGCGACCGGGACAACGCAGTGGTGAATTATAGAATGACCGTCCACCCCTTCGGAGCCATATCGTCACCATTTTGTGCCAACTACGCCCTCCGAGAATCAGCGAACAAACATGGCGATCTGGTACATCGGACGGTGGTAGAAAGCGTCAGCAGGAACTTCTACGTCGACGACTACCTTGGGTCATTCGATGATGTGGAATCAGCTCTAGAGCAGTTCAGGGGTCTGACGAGATTGCTGGAAGAGGGTGGCTTCCATCTAACTAAATGGATGTCGAACGCTTCGGAAGTGCTGAAGGTCATCCCGTATCACGAAAAGGTCGAAAGGGTAAGAGATTTGGACGGCTCCCCACTTCCTATCGAGCGCACTTTAGGGATACAATGGGACGCGGAAACGGACGATTTTGTTTTCGAACTGAACGTTCCCGAGCTGCCAATAACCCGTCGTGGCATACTATCTGCCGTCTCAAGTTTGTTCGACCCGCTCGGTTTCGTCTCACCATGGCTGCTACCCGGAAAAATCTTGCTGCAGCGGCTGTGCCGTAAGAAAGTTGATTGGGACCAGTCACTGGACCGAGGGGACCGGCTGGACTGGGAGGAATTTTTGAACACCTTGAAGAAATTAGGGGACATAAGAATACCACGATGTTTGACCCCTGGCCATACGACACGGACTGGAGAACTACATGCCTTTTCCGATGCATCCGAAGTCGGTTATGGAGCTGTGGTGTACGGACGATGGTGCGCAGGAGATGGACAATATACCACGAGGATCCTGTTCGCCAAAGCCCGCGTTGCTCCACTGAAGTCGGTCTCAATCCCACGCCTCGAACTCAGCGCAGCCGTGTTGGCAGTCAGGGTGGTGCAAGCTGTGAAGAGATGTTTCGATCTCTACATTTGGTCGGTGAGCTTCTGGACGGATTCAACGATAGTACTTTACTACATTAACAACGTACGGAGCCGGTTTAGTACTTTCGTTGCTAACCGGCTCACGATTATCCACGATGAATCGGCCACGCACCAGTGGAGTCATGTCAGGTCTGGCGATAACCCGGCCGACCTGTGCTCTCGAGGTGCGAACAACTTCAGGCAACTGGACACGTGGACGAGAGGGCCGAACTTCCTGCAATTGCCCAAACAGGACTGGCCCGTGTTCGAATTAAAACCCCCTACGGAATTGGAACTGGAGATCAAAGGCGTAGTGATAGCAACCAACGTCGTCGAAGCGTCGCCCATTTTACCGCGACTGGTCAGGTTTTCTTCCTGGATGAAGACGCTTCGTTCGCTAGTTTGGTTAACCAGGTTCAAGATAAGTTTACTAGTCATGAAAGGGCTACGGCCCTCAGGTCGGATACCGGTCGGCCCGATAGGTCCCGATGAGCTACAAGCGGCAGAGTACGATATTTTCAGAATGATACAACGCGAGGCTTTCGCCCGAGAACTCAAGAGGGCGGAAGAAGTGGGGCTGACCAATGAAGACATGCCATCTCCAAGAGGCGAGCTGAAGCGTTTAAACCCCAAAATCATCAACGGACTGCTGCGGGTGGATGGTAGGCTGACCAACGCCCACCTGAACTTCGACACAAAGTATCCTATACTGCTGCCTGCGAGACAACCCGTAGTAGAGCTAATGATTCTACACGTCCACGCCGCAGAGGGACATGCCGGGGAAAGTCACGTGACGAGCGTCATCCGAAAGCGTCTTTGGTTGTTGAGAGGACGAGAGACTGTAAAACGCGTGATCCGACGGTGTGTGCAATGCAGGAGACGCAATGCCACAGCAGGCAAACAACTCATGGCCCGGCTACCAGAATGCAGGGTAACTACGGGCTGGTGGCCGTTCAGTGACACCGGGTTGGACTATTTCGGGCCCTTGTGGATCAAGTGCGGGAAAAGATTAGAAAAGCGATACGGATGTATCATGACGTGCATGAAATCACGTGCGGTGCACCTAGAAGTCGCACATTCGATGACGACCGATTCGTTTCTACGGGCCTTGCAAAGATTTATCAACCGAAGAGGCGTACCGGCAGACATATACTCAGATAATGGATCGAACTTTGTGGGCGCTCAACGGGAATTGCAGCGTTGGCACAAGAACATAAACAGGGACGAACTGCAGAATCGAACCGTGGCCTACGGCATACGCTGGCATTTCAACCCCCCACAGGCCAGTCACCGAGGCGGCATATGGGAACGCATGATCCGGTCCGCCAGACGGATATTGCTGTCAATCATGGAGCAGCAGCCGCCCGACGACGAGACCCTGAACACCGTCATGACTGAGGTGGAGCGAATCCTGAACAACCGGGTGAAGATTCCGGTAGGAGAACGAGATGCTTTGCGTTTCCTGTGGTGGGAAGGGAGCGACCGGGACAACGCAGTGGTGAATTATAGAATGACCGTCCACCCCTTCGGAGCCATATCGTCACCATTTTGTGCCAACTACGCCCTCCGAGAATCAGCGAACAAACATGGCGATCTGGTACATCGGACGGTGGTAGAAAGCGTCAGCAGGAACTTCTACGTCGACGACTACCTTGGGTCATTCGATGATGTGGAATCAGCTCTAGAGCAGTTCAGGGGTCTGACGAGATTGCTGGAAGAGGGTGGCTTCCATCTAACTAAATGGATGTCGAACGCTTCGGAAGTGCTGAAGGTCATCCCGTATCACGAAAAGGTCGAAAGGGTAAGAGATTTGGACGGCTCCCCACTTCCTATCGAGCGCACTTTAGGGATACAATGGGACGCGGAAACGGACGATTTTGTTTTCGAACTGAACGTTCCCGAGCTGCCAATAACCCGTCGTGGCATACTATCTGCCGTCTCAAGTTTGTTCGACCCGCTCGGTTTCGTCTCACCATGGCTGCTACCCGGAAAAATCTTGCTGCAGCGGCTGTGCCGTAAGAAAGTTGATTGGGACCAGTCACTGGACCGAGGGGACCGGCTGGACTGGGAGGAATTTTTGAACACCTTGAAGAAATTAGGGGACATAAGAATACCACGATGTTTGACCCCTGGCCATACGACACGGACTGGAGAACTACATGCCTTTTCCGATGCATCCGAAGTCGGTTATGGAGCTGTGGTGTACGGACGATGGTGCGCAGGAGATGGACAATATACCACGAGGATCCTGTTCGCCAAAGCCCGCGTTGCTCCACTGAAGTCGGTCTCAATCCCACGCCTCGAACTCAGCGCAGCCGTGTTGGCAGTCAGGGTGGTGCAAGCTGTGAAGAGATGTTTCGATCTCTACATTTGGTCGGTGAGCTTCTGGACGGATTCAACGATAGTACTTTACTACATTAACAACGTACGGAGCCGGTTTAGTACTTTCGTTGCTAACCGGCTCACGATTATCCACGATGAATCGGCCACGCACCAGTGGAGTCATGTCAGGTCTGGCGATAACCCGGCCGACCTGTGCTCTCGAGGTGCGAACAACTTCAGGCAACTGGACACGTGGACGAGAGGGCCGAACTTCCTGCAATTGCCCAAACAGGACTGGCCCGTGTTCGAATTAAAACCCCCTACGGAATTGGAACTGGAGATCAAAGGCGTAGTGATAGCAACCAACGTCGTCGAAGCGTCGCCCATTTTACCGCGACTGGTCAGGTTTTCTTCCTGGATGAAGACGCTTCGTTCGCTAGTTTGGTTAACCAGGTTCAAGATAAGTTTACTAGTCATGAAAGGGCTACGGCCCTCAGGTCGGATACCGGTCGGCCCGATAGGTCCCGATGAGCTACAAGCGGCAGAGTACGATATTTTCAGAATGATACAACGCGAGGCTTTCGCCCGAGAACTCAAGAGGGCGGAAGAAGTGGGGCTGACCAATGAAGACATGCCATCTCCAAGAGGCGAGCTGAAGCGTTTAAACCCCAAAATCATCAACGGACTGCTGCGGGTGGATGGTAGGCTGACCAACGCCCACCTGAACTTCGACACAAAGTATCCTATACTGCTGCCTGCGAGACAACCCGTAGTAGAGCTAATGATTCTACACGTCCACGCCGTAGAGGGACATGCCGGGGAAAGTCACGTGACGAGCGTCATCCGAAAGCGTCTTTGGTTGTTGAGAGGACGAGAGACTGTAAAACGCGTGATCCGACGGTGTGTGCAATGCAGGAGACGCAATGCCACAGCAGGCAAACAACTCATGGCCCGGCTACCAGAATGCAGGGTAACTACGGGCTGGTGGCCGTTCAGTGACACCGGGTTGGACTATTTCGGGCCCTTGTGGATCAAGTGCGGGAAAAGATTAGAAAAGCGATACGGATGTATCATGACGTGCATGAAATCACGTGCGGTGCACCTAGAAGTCGCACATTCGATGACGACCGATTCGTTTCTACGGGCCTTGCAAAGATTTATCAACCGAAGAGGCGTACCGGCAGACATATACTCAGATAATGGATCGAACTTTGTGGGCGCTCAACGGGAATTGCAGCGTTGGCACAAGAACATAAACAGGGACGAACTGCAGAATCGAACCGTGGCCTACGGCATACGCTGGCATTTCAACCCCCCACAGGCCAGTCACCGAGGCGGCATATGGGAACGCATGATCCGGTCCGCCGGACGGATATTGCTGTCAATCATGGAGCAGCAGCCGCCCGACGACGAGACCCTGAACACCGTCATGACTGAGGTGGAGCGAATCCTGAATAACCGCCCCCTGGTTCCAGTATTGAACGGCGACCCCACCCACCTGGCGCTCACCCCAAACGACTTATTGACGCTAAGGTCGAACGAGGGTTTCCAAGGGCCGGTAAACCTTCGTGGGAGCTACCTCCATGGGTGGAAGCAAGCGAACTATCTGGCCAAGGTCTTCTGGAGGCGATGGCTACGGGAGTACCTACCGGCTTTGCAGACTCGACAGAAGTGGATGGCCAAAACAAGACCATTCAAAGTTGGGGACGTGGTTATGATCGCCGACGAACGCGCACATTTCAGCGCTTGGTCTTTGGGAGTAGTTACGGAAACCATCAAAAGCACCGACGAAATGATAAGAACGGTGAAGGTGAAGACAGCTAACGGAGTGCTCATTCGTGACATACGCAGTATTAACCTACTCGAGAGCGAAGACGGAGGAGCTGATAACCCTGTGGCCTAGTAAACCTTTTTCACACCAGTAATCGAGGTGGATAAAGAAACACCATATATACCACACAATCTCCGTCAAACACGTTAAGGTGCTCGCGGTCCCTTCGTTGACATTACAGAAGGTTCTTTCCGATATGTGGTGATGAGTGCGATTCCATTATACATCCCGATACATACGCGCATGCACGACGCACTCTACATCCCGTAAACCCATCATACATGTGACAGTGTTCTTTGTTCGCCTTTTGTTGACGCTACCGAATGCCCC
>CANUEZ040000477.1:37500-45000 GCA_948099385.1 Fasciola hepatica | reverse complement strand
CTCATTATAGGACTTAGGGTGGAGCAGCATCTTCGCGAGCTAACCTGAACACCACATTGCCTAGGGGCCAAATGACCACAGGCTTCGGTGCTGGGCTTTTCCCTGTTCACTCGCCGTTACTAAGGGAATCCTGGTTAGTTTCTTTTCCTCCGCTTAGTGATATGCTTAAGTTCAGCGGGTAATCACGTCTGAACCGAGGTCAGGAAGACAGACCACGAAGGGTACCGTCGCTATATGAAAATAGCATCAGACACATGACCAAGTTCAGCATCAAACCAATGACAAAGTGACAGTGACGGAACGTGCCTGGTATGGAATTATCCCAGAAATCATAAGTGTGCCGACTAGGGGATCGCCAAACACACTGACAACTGAGTACCAACCCGATTATTAAACCACGATTCCGCCACTGCACCTCACCACGGCTTTCTGCCAAGACAAGGGTGCATCCGGATACATTAGGGAAACGCCATAGATCTGGCACCTCACATGATTACTCATAGAGGAGATCACGCCAGCTGGCAAAACCCAAGCCACGACTTTTTGGGCGTCGTGATAGTTTATAAGCCGACCCTCGGACAGGCGTGGCCACAGGCTAACCCATGGCCGCAATATGCGTTCAAGATGTCGATGTTCAAAGCAGTATGCAGTTTGCATTAATTCACACAGTTGGCTGCGCTCTTCATCGACACACGAGCCGAGTGATCCACCGTTCAGAGTTGTACGTATGGTCAAAGACCAGGTTATCAGTCCAACCCGGGATAGGCACCGCCGGGCGACGTACGTGCAGTCCAGCCACAAGGACCGGGTGCATGCGAGGGCAATGGCAAAGAATGGCAAGCCATTCAGTACCACTTTAACAGTGTAAATGTAGTAATGAAACAGTTCATAGGGCGGGAGCAGGGCCGTAGCCCAAATCTCCTCTTTAAGCCTAGCACTACCAATCGTGGCAGTACAACCCGTTCTCCTGGCTTGGACAAGCGCCCCGAGAGACGCAAGCATACCATCGGAGTATCATACAGGTAGGCACCCCATCAGTGTTCGGATATGCTGTGACCTCAATGAGCCAGGCATAGCCGTCCGCAAATTTTTATCGCATGACATGACGGTCACACGTGTATCGCTTGTGTGAGAGTAGATTTTCAGGTAATGATCCTTCCGCAGGTTCACCTACGGAAACCTTGTTACGACTTTTACTTCCTCTAAATGATCAAGTTTGGTCGTCTTCTCAGCACCGGTCGAGCGGCCGAAGCCACTACAATGGCACCAATCCGAGGACCTTGCTAAACCATTCAATCGGTAGTAGCGACGGGCGGTGTGTACAAAGGGCAGGGACGTAATCAGCGCAAGCTTATGACTTGCACTTACCAGGAATTCCTCGTTCACGGGGAACAATTGCAAGCCCCGATCCCAGTCACGACGGTTATGATACAGTTTACCCAACCTGCTCAGGCCAGGATTCCAAACTCGCTGAAACCGTCATTGTAGCGCACGTGCGGCCCCGGACATCTAAGGGCATCACAGACCTGTTATTGCTCAATTTCGTGCGACTGAATACCGCTTGTCCCTCTAAGAAGTAAGTACCTGCGCCGCACCCGCCGGTCAACGTAACCACTACCCCACGAGGAGGCAATGGACAACGCAACCTGCACGAGCACAGAGGACAGGCATACTATTTAGCAGGCCAGAGTCTCGTTCGTTATCGGAATTAACCAGACAAATCGCTCCACCAACTAAGAACGGCCATGCACCACCAACCACCGAATCAAGAAAGAGCTATCAATCTGTCAATCCTCACAGTGTCCGGGCCGGGTGAGTTTTCCCGTGTTGAGTCGAATTAAGCCGCAGGCTCCACTCCTGGTGGTGCCCTTCCGTCAATTCCTTTAAGTTTCAGCTTTGCAACCATACTTCCCCCGGAGCCCAAAGACTTAAGGGTTTCCCGGGGACTGCCCGTGGGGACACATAAAGAACCACCACGGATCGTCAGTTGGCATCGTTTATGGTCAGAACTAGGACGGTATCTGATCGTCTTCGAACCTCTGACTTTCGCTCAAGATCAATGAAAACATCCTTGGCAAATGCTTTCGCTGTAGTTTGTCTGGCGGCGATCCAAGAATTTCACCTCTAACACCGCCATACAAATGCCCCCGTCTGTCCCTCTTAACCATTACTTCGGATCCGAAAACCAACAAAATAGAACCGAAGTCCTATTCCATTATTCCATGCAAGAATTTTCAGGCACAAAGGCCTGCTTTGAGCACTCAAATTTGTTCAAAGTAAACGTGCTGTCCGCCTCCGACACCCGATTAAAGGCACCAAGAAGCATGCCAACAGACTAGCAGGCAAGCCCACCAGTCACGCTGACACCTGTAAACAGACACAGCAGAAAGGAAGCACAACCACGAGACCGACTCGCAAGCTCAACCCGGCAGTAACCAGGCCAGACCCACGAGCGACGGCATGTAGCCATGCGACCCAGATCCAACTACGAGCTTTTTAACTGCAACAACTTTAATATACGCTTCTGGAGCTGGAGTTACCGCGGCTGCTGGCACCAGACTTGCCCTCCAGTTGATCCTCGTTAAAGGATTTAAATTGTACTCATTCGAATTACGGAGCCTCTAGTGAGTCCCGTATCCGTATTTTTCGTCACTACCTCCCCGTGCCGGGATTGGGTAATTTGCGTGCCTGCTGCCTTCCTTGGAAGTGGTAGCCGTTTCTCAGGCTCCCTCTCCGGAATCGAACCCTGATTCCCCGTTACCCGTTAGCACCATGGTAGGCAGGTCACCTACCATCGAAAATTGATAGGGCAGACATTTGAAAGATCCGTCGCCGACACAAGGCCGACTGCGATCAGTGAAGTTATCCAGAGTCATCACAGAATGCAACAGGGACGACCGAAGCCGCCCCCGGTTGGTTCTGTTCTAATAAATCCACCCGTTCCCTCGCGGGTCAGGGCATAGTGGCATGTATTAGCTCTAGAATTACTACAGTTATCCATGTAGTATGTACGATCCAAGGAACCATAGCTGATTTAATGAGCCATTCGCGGTTTCACCGTTTAAAGGTATGTACTTAGACATGCATGGCTTAATCTCTGAGACAAGCATATGACTACTGGCAGGATCAACCAGATTATTCACAGTCCTCAACCCGTTCAGCCGAAGCCGTCGGGGCACAGGATCAAAATCAACGAGCTAGCCGCTGGACCGTGTCGCGGTTTCACGGAGCGTTAGCTTCACATGCGCACCACCACATGTTTTCACAGGAAGAGACGTTGCCCCGGGCGTCACATTCCCATTCATACAGCAGTTTCCTGCTAGCGAATATCGATCATGCACCACCAAAGCAACCTGCACCTGGTCGCCCGGCTTACAGGACAAGCCAATCGGATTAATCAGCTCAAGAGAGGCACGCCACACTCGAGAACGAATGACCAGCCCCGAAGAACCAGCCCTCCGCTAAGGAGCGAGCAGCCATCCCACTTCATATGCGAGGAAATTCACCCCACACCCAGTTACGAGCAACCGCGGCAGGGGCACGCCACCAAGGCGATATCCACCGGCACACGGAAACAGACGATCGCCGCACCAACCCAAGCCGTAGCCCGGGGTAGGTCAGTAAGAACACGGCAACATAGCAAGCTTCAGGATTGTCACCATCGAGCACGCAGGCCAGGGGCATCTATGCTACAATTAGGCCAAGCGACTGGATGTGACCGGTGGGCGTCACCCCACATATATCATGCAAAACTAGATGAGTTACAAACTGGATGATAAAAAATAACACTGAGATGAACTTGGAAAAAAATATGTGTGGACCTTTAGGCTCTATATAGACCAACGGGTCCATATAGAGTCAAATATATATGCGCATCATAGCCTATATGCACCATACAGGCCCATATCTATAGCCTATATAGACTCCCTATGCAAGCCTATAGGCTCGTATGCTGGACTATAGGCTCATATACCGGCCTGTATGCGCTGTATAAGCCCATACCTATAGCCTATACAGACTCCCTATGCAAGCCTATACACTACATACACGGCCTATTGCAACTCCATATAGACGGGTAAACGGCGGTGGTAACCTTGACTCTCTTATGGACCCGTATGCTGGCCTATAGGCCCATATACCAGCCTATATGCATTGTATAGGCCTATACCTATAGCCCATATGGACTCCCTATGCAAGCCTATAGGCTCGCATGCCGGCCCATGGGCTCGTATGCCGGCCCACAAGCCCATATGCCAGCCCATATGCACTGTATAGGCCCATACCTATAGCCTATATAGACTCCCTATGCAAGCCTATAGGCTCGTATGCTGGACTATAGGCTCATATACCGGCCTATATGCGCTGTATAAGCCCATACCTATAGCCTATACAGACTCCCTATGCAAGCCTATACACTACATACACGGCCTATTGCAACTCCATATAGACGGGTAAACGGCGGTGGTAACCTTGACTCTCTTATGGACCCGTATGCTGGCCTATAGGCCCATATACCAGCCTATATGCATTGTATAGGCCTATACCTATAGCCCATATGGACTCCCTATGCAAGCCTATAGGCTCGCATGCCGGCCCATGGGCTCGTATGCCGGCCCACAAGCCCATATGCCAGCCCATATGCACTGTATAGGCCCATACCTATAGCCTATATAGACTCCCTATGCAAGCCTATAGGCTCGTATGCCGGCCCACAAGCCCATATGCCAGCCCATATGCACCATATAGACCCATACCTATAGCCTACATAGACTCCCCATGCAAGCCTATATACTATATGCACGGCCTATGGTAACTCCATATAGACGGGTAAACGGCGGTAGTAACTCGGACTCTCCGAGGAGAGAGGGTACTCCCTATATAACATACAGAACTAGATGAGGGTCTCAGAATGGCTGCAATAAATAGGTTTTTTTGCTATAACTTTTTCAAAAATTAATTTTTCCCGATTATTTTTTTTTGTGCAGTTGTACAAATGCGTGCTGCATGACCCAGTGTAATATCTCCGACCTAGCAAAATATTTCTTCGGACGAATTTCGAAAAAACTGAAACAAAAACCTGAAAGGAGGGTGAGTTACCCCCGCCGATGACCCGAGTACATAAAATCGCAGTTACATGGCCGATGGTGCAATACAGAACGCAGGCACGGCCTATGCTGGCATATAGGCTCCTATGCTACACTATAGGCGCATATGCACGCCTATATACGGCCCGTACGCACGGCCTATGCTGGTATATAGGCTCCTATGCTACACTATAGGCGCATATGCACGCCTATATACGGCCCGTACGCACGGCCTATGCTGGTATATAGGCTCCTATGCTGCACTATAGGCGCATATGCACGCCTATATACGGCCCGTACGCACGGCCTATGCTGGTATATAGGCTCCTATGCTACACTATAGGCGCCTATGCACGCCTATATACGGCCCGTACGCACGGCCTATGCTGGTATATAGGCTCCTATGCTACACTATAGGCGCCTATGCACGCCTATATACGGCCCGTACGCACGGCCTATGCTGGCATATAGGCTCCTATGCTACACTATAGGCGCATATGCACGCCTATATACGGCCCGTACGCACGGCCTATGCTGGCATATAGGCTCCTATGCTACACTATAGGCGCCTATGCACGCCTATATACGGCCCGTACGCACGGCCTATGCTGGTATATAGGCTCCTATGCTACACTATAGGCGCATATGCACGCCTATATACGGCCCGTACGCACGGCCTATGCTGGCATATAGGCTCCTATGCTACACTATAGGCGCATATGCACGCCTATATACGGCCCGTACGCAGGGCCTATGCTGGTATATAGGCTCCTATGCTACACTATAGGCGCATATGCACGCCTATATACGGCCCGTACGCAGGGCCTATGCTGGTATATAGGCTCCTATGCTACACTATAGGCGCCTATGCACGCCTATATACGGCCCGTACGCACGGCCTATGCTGGTATATAGGCTCCTATGCTACACTATAGGCGCATATGCACGCCTATATACGGCCCGTACGCACGGCCTATGCTGGTATATAGGCTCCTATGCTACACTATAGGCGCCTATGCACGCCTATATACGGCCCGTACGCACGGCCTATGCTGGTATATAGGCTCCTATGCTACACTATAGGCGCCTATGCACGCCTATATACGGCCCGTACGCACGGCCTATGCTGGCATATAGGCTCCTATGCTACACTATAGGCGCATATGCACGCCTATATACGGCCCGTACGCACGGCCTATGCTGGCATATAGGCTCCTATGCTACACTATAGGCGCCTATGCACGCCTATATACGGCCCGTACGCACGGCCTATGCTGGTATATAGGCTCCTATGCTACACTATAGGCGCATATGCACGCCTATATACGGCCCGTACGCACGGCCTATGCTGGTATATAGGCTCCTATGCTACACTATAGGCGCATATGCACGCCTATATACGGCCCGTACGCACGGCCTATGCTGGCATATAGGCTCCTATGCTACACTATAGGCGCATATGCACGCCTATATACGGCCCGTACGCAGGGCCTATGCTGGTATATAGGCTCCTATGCTACACTATAGGCGCCTATGCACGCCTATATACGGCCCGTACGCACGGCCTATGCTGGTATATAGGCTCCTATGCTACACTATAGGCGCATATGCACGCCTATATACGGCCCGTACGCACGGCCTATGCTGGTATATAGGCTCCTATGCTACACTATAGGCGCATATGCACGCCTATATACGGCCCGTACGCACGGCCTATGCTGGTATATAGGCTCCTATGCTACACTATAGGCGCATATGCACGCCTATATACGGCCCGTACGCACGGCCTATGCTGGCATATAGGCTCCTATGCTACACTATAGGCGCATATGCACGCCTATATACGGCCCGTACGCAGGGCCTATGCTGGTATATAGGCTCCTATGCTACACTATAGGCGCCTATGCACGCCTATATACGGCCCGTACGCACGGCCTATGCTGGTATATAGGCTCCTATGCTACACTATAGGCGCCTATGCACGCCTATATACGGCCCGTACGCACGGCCTATGCTGGTATATAGGCTCCTATGCTGCACTATAGGCGCATATGCACGCCTATATACGGCCCGTACGCACGGCCTATGCTGGTATATAGGCTCCTATGCTACACTATAGGCGCCTATGCACGCCTATATACGGCCCGTACGCACGGCCTATGCTGGTATATAGGCTCCTATGCTACACTATAGGCGCCTATGCACGCCTATATACGGCCCGTACGCACGGCCTATGCTGGTATATAGGCTCCTATGCTACACTATAGGCGCCTATGCACGCCTATATACGGCCCGTACGCACGGCCTATGCTGGTATATAGGCTCCTATGCTACACTATAGGCGCATATGCACGCCTATATACGGCCCGTACGCACGGCCTATGCTGGTATATAGGCTCCTATGCTGCACTATAGG
>CANUEZ040000477.1:22500-32500 GCA_948099385.1 Fasciola hepatica | reverse complement strand
CATGGGACGGGCCGGTGATGCGCCTGCCGCTCGAAGCTTGGTAGTACCGCGCATGAGAAACGACAGGATCTCACCTCAGCCCAGACAAGCCGAGCCTTCACTTTCACTGCGCCTTTGGGTTTCGTAACGCCCAATGACTCGCGCACATGTTACTCTCCTTGGTCCGTGTTTCAAGACGGGTCAGGTGGATAGTCTACCACTACACCACAGACTGTGGGCCCTTTCAAAGTGCAACAAACGCAACCGCCGACCGAACGACACCGAGCCATCACCTGGCCTGCATTCACAAGCAACAAGGCAACCAGACCCAGAGCCGCCGGCGCGACAGGCACGCCCGCACGCACAACAAGCCGCCGTCTCCGACGTACCGCACAGAACCGAAGCAGTCGGCTATTACACCCGAAGCACGATAAATCGCACAACGGGCTACCTGCCATCCCGACCTAGCAAGGACACAAGGACCCTACCAAGCCGGTTTAACCGCAACAGCCAGACAGCAACGTCGGTCGTGGTGAACACTCTGAGAAAGTGCACTGGCAAGCAGGTCCGTCAGTACCCGGGCGCACAACACCTGATGAGTGATTCGCGCATCCCCACCGAAGCGGGGACCTGCAGCTAAGCAGACCCGAGCACACAACCAATATGACCAAGCTCATGCCATACTCACCAGCTGAATCCTCAGAGCTTGCAGTTCAACTCCACCTGTTTACCTCTGAACGGTTTCACGCACTGTTTACTCTCTCTTCAAAGTACTTTTCAACTTTCCCTCACGGTACTTGTTCGCTATCGGACTCGTGCTAGTATTTAGCCTTGGATGGAGTTTACCACCCGCTTTGGGCTGCATTCACAAACAACCCGACTCCAAGGTCTGCTCAGGAAGATACTGGCCATTCTGAATCTCCACCCCCACGGGCCTTTCACCCTCATTGGGCCATGTCCGAGTAACCTTACTCATTATAGGACTTAGGGTGGAGCAGCATCTTCGCGAGCTAACCTGAACACCACATTGCCTAGGGGCCAAATGACCACAGGCTTCGGTGCTGGGCTTTTCCCTGTTCACTCGCCGTTACTAAGGGAATCCTGGTTAGTTTCTTTTCCTCCGCTTAGTGATATGCTTAAGTTCAGCGGGTAATCACGTCTGAACCGAGGTCAGGAAGACAGACCACGAAGGGTACCGTCGCTATATGAAAATAGCATCAGACACATGACCAAGTTCAGCATCAAACCAATGACAAAGTGACAGTGACGGAACGTGCCTGGTATGGAATTATCCCAGAAATCATAAGTGTGCCGACTAGGGGATCGCCAAACACACTGACAACTGAGTACCAACCCGATTATTAAACCACGATTCCGCCACTGCACCTCACCACGGCTTTCTGCCAAGACAAGGGTGCATCCGGATACATTAGGGAAACGCCATAGATCTGGCACCTCACATGATTACTCATAGAGGAGATCACGCCAGCTGGCAAAACCCAAGCCACGACTTTTTGGGCGTCGTGATAGTTTATAAGCCGACCCTCGGACAGGCGTGGCCACAGGCTAACCCATGGCCGCAATATGCGTTCAAGATGTCGATGTTCAAAGCAGTATGCAGTTTGCATTAATTCACACAGTTGGCTGCGCTCTTCATCGACACACGAGCCGAGTGATCCACCGTTCAGAGTTGTACGTATGGTCAAAGACCAGGTTATCAGTCCAACCCGGGATAGGCACCGCCGGGCGACGTACGTGCAGTCCAGCCACAAGGACCGGGTGCATGCGAGGGCAATGGCAAAGAATGGCAAGCCATTCAGTACCACTTTAACAGTGTAAATGTAGTAATGAAACAGTTCATAGGGCGGGAGCAGGGCCGTAGCCCAAATCTCCTCTTTAAGCCTAGCACTACCAATCGTGGCAGTACAACCCGTTCTCCTGGCTTGGACAAGCGCCCCGAGAGACGCAAGCATACCATCGGAGTATCATACAGGTAGGCACCCCATCAGTGTTCGGATATGCTGTGACCTCAATGAGCCAGGCATAGCCGTCCGCAAATTTTTATCGCATGACATGACGGTCACACGTGTATCGCTTGTGTGAGAGTAGATTTTCAGGTAATGATCCTTCCGCAGGTTCACCTACGGAAACCTTGTTACGACTTTTACTTCCTCTAAATGATCAAGTTTGGTCGTCTTCTCAGCACCGGTCGAGCGGCCGAAGCCACTACAATGGCACCAATCCGAGGACCTTGCTAAACCATTCAATCGGTAGTAGCGACGGGCGGTGTGTACAAAGGGCAGGGACGTAATCAGCGCAAGCTTATGACTTGCACTTACCAGGAATTCCTCGTTCACGGGGAACAATTGCAAGCCCCGATCCCAGTCACGACGGTTATGATACAGTTTACCCAACCTGCTCAGGCCAGGATTCCAAACTCGCTGAAACCGTCATTGTAGCGCACGTGCGGCCCCGGACATCTAAGGGCATCACAGACCTGTTATTGCTCAATTTCGTGCGACTGAATACCGCTTGTCCCTCTAAGAAGTAAGTACCTGCGCCGCACCCGCCGGTCAACGTAACCACTACCCCACGAGGAGGCAATGGACAACGCAACCTGCACGAGCACAGAGGACAGGCATACTATTTAGCAGGCCAGAGTCTCGTTCGTTATCGGAATTAACCAGACAAATCGCTCCACCAACTAAGAACGGCCATGCACCACCAACCACCGAATCAAGAAAGAGCTATCAATCTGTCAATCCTCACAGTGTCCGGGCCGGGTGAGTTTTCCCGTGTTGAGTCGAATTAAGCCGCAGGCTCCACTCCTGGTGGTGCCCTTCCGTCAATTCCTTTAAGTTTCAGCTTTGCAACCATACTTCCCCCGGAGCCCAAAGACTTAAGGGTTTCCCGGGGACTGCCCGTGGGGACACATAAAGAACCACCACGGATCGTCAGTTGGCATCGTTTATGGTCAGAACTAGGACGGTATCTGATCGTCTTCGAACCTCTGACTTTCGCTCAAGA
This sequence comes from Fasciola hepatica, assembly GCA_948099385.1. Lineage (NCBI taxonomy): Eukaryota > Metazoa > Platyhelminthes > Trematoda > Plagiorchiida > Fasciolidae > Fasciola > Fasciola hepatica. The sequence continues at coordinate 29,494 of CANUEZ040000477.1, read as the reverse complement.
TCAATGAAAACATCCTTGGCAAATGCTTTCGCTGTAGTTTGTCTGGCGGCGATCCAAGAATTTCACCTCTAACACCGCCATACAAATGCCCCCGTCTGTCCCTCTTAACCATTACTTCGGATCCGAAAACCAACAAAATAGAACCGAAGTCCTATTCCATTATTCCATGCAAGAATTTTCAGGCACAAAGGCCTGCTTTGAGCACTCAAATTTGTTCAAAGTAAACGTGCTGTCCGCCTCCGACACCCGATTAAAGGCACCAAGAAGCATGCCAACAGACTAGCAGGCAAGCCCACCAGTCACGCTGACACCTGTAAACAGACACAGCAGAAAGGAAGCACAACCACGAGACCGACTCGCAAGCTCAACCCGGCAGTAACCAGGCCAGACCCACGAGCGACGGCATGTAGCCATGCGACCCAGATCCAACTACGAGCTTTTTAACTGCAACAACTTTAATATACGCTTCTGGAGCTGGAGTTACCGCGGCTGCTGGCACCAGACTTGCCCTCCAGTTGATCCTCGTTAAAGGATTTAAATTGTACTCATTCGAATTACGGAGCCTCTAGTGAGTCCCGTATCCGTATTTTTCGTCACTACCTCCCCGTGCCGGGATTGGGTAATTTGCGTGCCTGCTGCCTTCCTTGGAAGTGGTAGCCGTTTCTCAGGCTCCCTCTCCGGAATCGAACCCTGATTCCCCGTTACCCGTTAGCACCATGGTAGGCAGGTCACCTACCATCGAAAATTGATAGGGCAGACATTTGAAAGATCCGTCGCCGACACAAGGCCGACTGCGATCAGTGAAGTTATCCAGAGTCATCACAGAATGCAACAGGGACGACCGAAGCCGCCCCCGGTTGGTTCTGTTCTAATAAATCCACCCGTTCCCTCGCGGGTCAGGGCATAGTGGCATGTATTAGCTCTAGAATTACTACAGTTATCCATGTAGTATGTACGATCCAAGGAACCATAGCTGATTTAATGAGCCATTCGCGGTTTCACCGTTTAAAGGTATGTACTTAGACATGCATGGCTTAATCTCTGAGACAAGCATATGACTACTGGCAGGATCAACCAGATTATTCACAGTCCTCAACCCGTTCAGCCGAAGCCGTCGGGGCACAGGATCAAAATCAACGAGCTAGCCGCTGGACCGTGTCGCGGTTTCACGGAGCGTTAGCTTCACATGCGCACCACCACATGTTTTCACAGGAAGAGACGTTGCCCCGGGCGTCACATTCCCATTCATACAGCAGTTTCCTGCTAGCGAATATCGATCATGCACCACCAAAGCAACCTGCACCTGGTCGCCCGGCTTACAGGACAAGCCAATCGGATTAATCAGCTCAAGAGAGGCACGCCACACTCGAGAACGAATGACCAGCCCCGAAGAACCAGCCCTCCGCTAAGGAGCGAGCAGCCATCCCACTTCATATGCGAGGAAATTCACCCCACACCCAGTTACGAGCAACCGCGGCAGGGGCACGCCACCAAGGCGATATCCACCGGCACACGGAAACAGACGATCGCCGCACCAACCCAAGCCGTAGCCCGGGGTAGGTCAGTAAGAACACGGCAACATAGCAAGCTTCAGGATTGTCACCATCGAGCACGCAGGCCAGGGGCATCTATGCTACAATTAGGCCAAGCGACTGGATGTGACCGGTGGGCGTCACCCCACATATATCATGCAAAACTAGATGAGTTACAAACTGGATGATAAAAAATAACACTGAGATGAACTTGGAAAAAAATATGTGTGGACCTTTAGGCTCTATATAGACCAACGGGTCCATATAGAGTCAAATATATATGCGCATCATAGCCTATATGCACCATACAGGCCCATATCTATAGCCTATATAGACTCCCTATGCAAGCCTATAGGCTCGTATGCTGGACTATAGGCTCATATACCGGCCTGTATGCGCTGTATAAGCCCATACCTATAGCCTATACAGACTCCCTATGCAAGCCTATACACTACATACACGGCCTATTGCAACTCCATATAGACGGGTAAACGGCGGTGGTAACCTTGACTCTCTTATGGACCCGTATGCTGGCCTATAGGCCCATATACCAGCCTATATGCATTGTATAGGCCTATACCTATAGCCCATATGGACTCCCTATGCAAGCCTATAGGCTCGCATGCCGGCCCATGGGCTCGTATGCCGGCCCACAAGCCCATATGCCAGCCCATATGCACTGTATAGGCCCATACCTATAGCCTATATAGACTCCCTATGCAAGCCTATAGGCTCGTATGCTGGACTATAGGCTCATATACCGGCCTATATGCGCTGTATAAGCCCATACCTATAGCCTATACAGACTCCCTATGCAAGCCTATACACTACATACACGGCCTATTGCAACTCCATATAGACGGGTAAACGGCGGTGGTAACCTTGACTCTCTTATGGACCCGTATGCTGGCCTATAGGCCCATATACCAGCCTATATGCATTGTATAGGCCTATACCTATAGCCCATATGGACTCCCTATGCAAGCCTATAGGCTCGCATGCCGGCCCATGGGCTCGTATGCCGGCCCACAAGCCCATATGCCAGCCCATATGCACTGTATAGGCCCATACCTATAGCCTATATAGACTCCCTATGCAAGCCTATAGGCTCGTATGCCGGCCCACAAGCCCATATGCCAGCCCATATGCACCATATAGACCCATACCTATAGCCTACATAGACTCCCCATGCAAGCCTATATACTATATGCACGGCCTATGGTAACTCCATATAGACGGGTAAACGGCGGTAGTAACTCGGACTCTCCGAGGAGAGAGGGTACTCCCTATATAACATACAGAACTAGATGAGGGTCTCAGAATGGCTGCAATAAATAGGTTTTTTTGCTATAACTTTTTCAAAAATTAATTTTTCCCGATTATTTTTTTTTGTGCAGTTGTACAAATGCGTGCTGCATGACCAGTGTAATATCTCCGACCTAGCAAAATATTTCTTCGGACGAATTTCGAAAAAACTGAAACAAAAACCTGAAAGGAGGGTGAGTTACCCCCGCCGATGACCCGAGTACATAAAATCGCAGTTACATGGCCGATGGTGCAATACAGAAACGCAGGGCACGGCCTATGCTGGCATATAGGCTCCTTGCTACACTATAGGCGCATATGCACGCCTATATACGGCCCGTACGCACGGCCTATGCTGGTATATAGGCTCCTATGCTAACACTATAGGCGCATATGCACGCCTATATACGGCCCGTACGCACGGCCTATGCTGGTATATAGGCTCCTATGCTGCACTATAGGCGCATATGCACGCCTATATACGGCCCGTACGCACGGCCTATGCTGGTATATAGGCTCCTATGCTACACTATAGGCGCCTATGCACGCCTATATACGGCCCCGTACGCACGGCCTATGCTGGTATATAGGCTCCTATGCTACACTATAGGCGCCTATGCACGCCTATATACGGCCCGTACGCACGGCCTATGCTGGCATATAGGCTCCTATGCTACACTATAGGCGCATATGCACGCCTATATACGGCCCGTACGCACGGCCTATGCTGGCATATAGGCTCCTATGCTACACTATAGGCGCCTATGCACGCCTATATACGGCCCGTACGCACGGCCTATGCTGGTATATAGGCTCCTATGCTACACTATAGGCGCATATGCACGCCTATATACGGCCCGTACGCACGGCCTATGCTGGCATATAGGCTCCTATGCTACACTATAGGCGCATATGCACGCCTATATACGGCCCGTACGCAGGGCCTATGCTGGTATATAGGCTCCTATGCTACACTATAGGCGCATATGCACGCCTATATACGGCCCGTACGCAGGGCCTATGCTGGTATATAGGCTCCTATGCTACACTATAGGCCGCCTATGCACGCCTATATACGGCCCGTACGCACGGCCTATGCTGGTATATAGGCTCCTATGCTACACTATAGGCGCATATGCACGCCTAATACGGCCCGTACGCACGGCCTATGCTGGTATATAGGCTCCTATGCTACACTATAGGCGCCTATGCACGCCTATATACGGCCCGTACGCACGGCCTATGCAGGTATATAGGCTCCTATGCTACACTATAGGCGCCTATGCACGCCTATATACGGCCCGTACGCACGGCCTATGCTGGCATATAGGCTCCTATGCTACACTATAGGCGCATATGCACGCCTATATACGGCCCGTACGCACGGCCTATGCTGGCATATAGGCTCCTATGCTACACTATAGGCGCCTATGCACGCCTATATACGGCCCGTACGCACGGCCTATGCTGGTATATAGGCTCCTATGCTACACTATAGGCGCATATGCACGCCTAATATACGGCCCGTACGCACGGCCTATGCTGGTATATAGGCTCCTATGCTACACTATAGGCGCATATGCACGCCTATATACGGCCCGTACGCACGGCCTATGCTGGCATATAGGCTCCTATGCTACACTATAGGCGCATATGCACGCCTATATACGGCCCGTACGCAGGGCCTATGCTGGTATATAGGCTCCTATGCTACACTATAGGCGCCTATGCACGCCTATATACGGCCCGTACGCACGGCCTATGCTGGTATATAGGCTCCTATGCTACACTATAGGCGCATATGCACGCCTATATACGGCCCGTACGCACGGCCTATGCTGGTATATAGGCTCCTATGCTACACTATAGGCGCATATGCACGCCTATATACGGCCCGTACGCACGGCCTATGCTGGTATATAGGCTCCTATGCTACACTATAGGCGCATATGCACGCCTATATACGGCCCGTACGCACGGGCCTATGCTGGCATATAGGCTCCTATGCTACACTATAGGCGCATATGCACGCCTATATACGGCCCGTACGCAGGGCCTATGCTGGTATATAGGCTCCTATGCTACACTATAGGCGCCTATGCACGCCTATATACGGCCCGTACGCACGGCCTATGCTGGTATATAGGCTCCTATGCTACACTATAGGCGCATATGCACGCCTATATACGGCCCGTACGCACGGCCTATGGCTGGTATATAGGCTCCTATGCTGCACTATAGGCGCATATGCACGCCTATATACGGCCCGTACGCACGGCCTATGCTGGTATATAGGCTCCTATGCTACACTATAGGCGCCTATGCACGCCTATATACGGCCCGTACGCACGGCCTATGCTGGTATATAGGCTCCTATGCTACACTATAGGCGCATATCGCACGTCCTATATACGGCCCCGTACGCACGGCCTATGCTGGTATATAGGCTCCTATGCTACACTATAGGGCCCTATGCACGCCTATATACGGCCCGTACGCACGGCCTATGCTGGTATATAGGCTCCTATGCTACACTATAGGGGCATATGCACGCCTATATACGGCCCGTACGCACGGCCTATGCTGGTATATAGGCTCCTATGCTACACTATAGGCGCATATGCACGCCTATATACGGCCCGTACGCACGGCCTATGCTGGTATATAGGCTCCTATGCTACACTATAGGCGCATATGCACGCCTATATACGGCCCGTACGCACGGCCTATGCTGGTATATAGGCTCCTATGCTACACTATAGGCGCATATGCACGCCTATATACGGCCCGTACGCACGGGCCTATGCTGGTATATAGGCTCCTATGCTACACTATAGGCGCATATGCACGCCTATATACGGCCCGTACGCACGGCCTATGCTGGTATATAGGCTCCTATGCTACACTATAGGCGCATATGCACGCCTATATACGGCCCGTACGCACGGCCTATGCTGGTATATAGGCTCCTATGCTACACTATAGGCGCATATGCACGCCTATATACGGCCCGTACGCACGGCCTATGCTGGTATATAGGCTCCTATGCTACACTATAGGCGCCTATGCACGCCTATATACGGCCCGTACGCACGGCCTATGCTGGTATCTAGGCTCCTATGCTACACTATAGGCGCCTATGCACGCCTATATACGGCCCGTACGCACGGCCTATGCTGGTATATAGGCTCCTATGCTACACTATAGGCGCCTATGCACGCCTATATACGGCCCGTACGCACGGCCTATGCTGGTATATAGGCTCCTATGCTACACTATAGGCGCATATGCAACGCCCTATATACGGCCCGTACGCACGGCCTATGCTGGTATATAGGCTCCTATGCTAGCACTATAGGCGCCTATGCACGCCTATATACGGCCCGTACGCACGGCCTATGCTGGTATATAGGCTCCTATGCTACACTATAGGCGCCTATGCACGCCTATATACGGCCCGTACGCACGGCCTATGCTGGTATATAGGCTCCTATGCTACACTATAGGCGCCTATGCACGCCTATATACGGCCCGTACGCACGGCCTATGCTGGTATATAGGCTCCTATGCTACACTATAGGCGCATATGCACGCCTATATACGGCCCGTACGCACGGGCCTATGCTGGTATATAGGCTCCCTATGCTACACTATAGGCGCATATGCACGCCTATATACGGCCCGTACGCACGGCCTATGCTGGTATATAGGCTCCTATGCTGCACTATAGGCGCATATGCACGCCTATATAAACGGCCCGTACGCACGGCCTATGCTGGTATATAGGCTCCTATGCTACACTATAGGCGCCTATGCACGCCTATATACGGCCCGTACGCACGGCCTATGCTGGTATATAGGCTCCTATGCTACACTATAGGCGCCTATGCACGCCTATATACGGCCCGTACGCACGGCCTATGCTGGTATATAGGCTCCTATGCTACACTATAGGCGCCTATGCACGCCTATATACGGCCCGTACGCACGGCCTATGCTGGTATATAGGCTCCTATGCTGCACTATAGGCGCATATGCACGCCTATATACGGCCCGTACGCACGGCCTCGTACGCACGGCCTATGCTGGTATATAGGCTCCTATGCTACACTATAGGCGCCTATGCACGCCTATATACGGCCCGTACGCACGGCCTA
>CANUEZ040000477.1:10000-17500 GCA_948099385.1 Fasciola hepatica | reverse complement strand
GTTTACCTCTGAACGGTTTCACGCACTGTTTACTCTCTCTTCAAAGTACTTTTCAACTTTCCCTCACGGTACTTGTTCGCTATCGGACTCGTGCTAGTATTTAGCCTTGGATGGAGTTTACCACCCGCTTTGGGCTGCATTCACAAACAACCCGACTCCAAGGTCTGCTCAGGAAGATACTGGCCATTCTGAATCTCCACCCCCACGGGCCTTTCACCCTCATTGGGCCATGTCCGAGTAACCTTACTCATTATAGGACTTAGGGTGGAGCAGCATCTTCGCGAGCTAACCTGAACACCACATTGCCTAGGGGCCAAATGACCACAGGCTTCGGTGCTGGGCTTTTCCCTGTTCACTCGCCGTTACTAAGGGAATCCTGGTTAGTTTCTTTTCCTCCGCTTAGTGATATGCTTAAGTTCAGCGGGTAATCACGTCTGAACCGAGGTCAGGAAGACAGACCACGAAGGGTACCGTCGCTATATGAAAATAGCATCAGACACATGACCAAGTTCAGCATCAAACCAATGACAAAGTGACAGTGACGGAACGTGCCTGGTATGGAATTATCCCAGAAATCATAAGTGTGCCGACTAGGGGATCGCCAAACACACTGACAACTGAGTACCAACCCGATTATTAAACCACGATTCCGCCACTGCACCTCACCACGGCTTTCTGCCAAGACAAGGGTGCATCCGGATACATTAGGGAAACGCCATAGATCTGGCACCTCACATGATTACTCATAGAGGAGATCACGCCAGCTGGCAAAACCCAAGCCACGACTTTTTGGGCGTCGTGATAGTTTATAAGCCGACCCTCGGACAGGCGTGGCCACAGGCTAACCCATGGCCGCAATATGCGTTCAAGATGTCGATGTTCAAAGCAGTATGCAGTTTGCATTAATTCACACAGTTGGCTGCGCTCTTCATCGACACACGAGCCGAGTGATCCACCGTTCAGAGTTGTACGTATGGTCAAAGACCAGGTTATCAGTCCAACCCGGGATAGGCACCGCCGGGCGACGTACGTGCAGTCCAGCCACAAGGACCGGGTGCATGCGAGGGCAATGGCAAAGAATGGCAAGCCATTCAGTACCACTTTAACAGTGTAAATGTAGTAATGAAACAGTTCATAGGGCGGGAGCAGGGCCGTAGCCCAAATCTCCTCTTTAAGCCTAGCACTACCAATCGTGGCAGTACAACCCGTTCTCCTGGCTTGGACAAGCGCCCCGAGAGACGCAAGCATACCATCGGAGTATCATACAGGTAGGCACCCCATCAGTGTTCGGATATGCTGTGACCTCAATGAGCCAGGCATAGCCGTCCGCAAATTTTTATCGCATGACATGACGGTCACACGTGTATCGCTTGTGTGAGAGTAGATTTTCAGGTAATGATCCTTCCGCAGGTTCACCTACGGAAACCTTGTTACGACTTTTACTTCCTCTAAATGATCAAGTTTGGTCGTCTTCTCAGCACCGGTCGAGCGGCCGAAGCCACTACAATGGCACCAATCCGAGGACCTTGCTAAACCATTCAATCGGTAGTAGCGACGGGCGGTGTGTACAAAGGGCAGGGACGTAATCAGCGCAAGCTTATGACTTGCACTTACCAGGAATTCCTCGTTCACGGGGAACAATTGCAAGCCCCGATCCCAGTCACGACGGTTATGATACAGTTTACCCAACCTGCTCAGGCCAGGATTCCAAACTCGCTGAAACCGTCATTGTAGCGCACGTGCGGCCCCGGACATCTAAGGGCATCACAGACCTGTTATTGCTCAATTTCGTGCGACTGAATACCGCTTGTCCCTCTAAGAAGTAAGTACCTGCGCCGCACCCGCCGGTCAACGTAACCACTACCCCACGAGGAGGCAATGGACAACGCAACCTGCACGAGCACAGAGGACAGGCATACTATTTAGCAGGCCAGAGTCTCGTTCGTTATCGGAATTAACCAGACAAATCGCTCCACCAACTAAGAACGGCCATGCACCACCAACCACCGAATCAAGAAAGAGCTATCAATCTGTCAATCCTCACAGTGTCCGGGCCGGGTGAGTTTTCCCGTGTTGAGTCGAATTAAGCCGCAGGCTCCACTCCTGGTGGTGCCCTTCCGTCAATTCCTTTAAGTTTCAGCTTTGCAACCATACTTCCCCCGGAGCCCAAAGACTTAAGGGTTTCCCGGGGACTGCCCGTGGGGACACATAAAGAACCACCACGGATCGTCAGTTGGCATCGTTTATGGTCAGAACTAGGACGGTATCTGATCGTCTTCGAACCTCTGACTTTCGCTCAAGATCAATGAAAACATCCTTGGCAAATGCTTTCGCTGTAGTTTGTCTGGCGGCGATCCAAGAATTTCACCTCTAACACCGCCATACAAATGCCCCCGTCTGTCCCTCTTAACCATTACTTCGGATCCGAAAACCAACAAAATAGAACCGAAGTCCTATTCCATTATTCCATGCAAGAATTTTCAGGCACAAAGGCCTGCTTTGAGCACTCAAATTTGTTCAAAGTAAACGTGCTGTCCGCCTCCGACACCCGATTAAAGGCACCAAGAAGCATGCCAACAGACTAGCAGGCAAGCCCACCAGTCACGCTGACACCTGTAAACAGACACAGCAGAAAGGAAGCACAACCACGAGACCGACTCGCAAGCTCAACCCGGCAGTAACCAGGCCAGACCCACGAGCGACGGCATGTAGCCATGCGACCCAGATCCAACTACGAGCTTTTTAACTGCAACAACTTTAATATACGCTTCTGGAGCTGGAGTTACCGCGGCTGCTGGCACCAGACTTGCCCTCCAGTTGATCCTCGTTAAAGGATTTAAATTGTACTCATTCGAATTACGGAGCCTCTAGTGAGTCCCGTATCCGTATTTTTCGTCACTACCTCCCCGTGCCGGGATTGGGTAATTTGCGTGCCTGCTGCCTTCCTTGGAAGTGGTAGCCGTTTCTCAGGCTCCCTCTCCGGAATCGAACCCTGATTCCCCGTTACCCGTTAGCACCATGGTAGGCAGGTCACCTACCATCGAAAATTGATAGGGCAGACATTTGAAAGATCCGTCGCCGACACAAGGCCGACTGCGATCAGTGAAGTTATCCAGAGTCATCACAGAATGCAACAGGGACGACCGAAGCCGCCCCCGGTTGGTTCTGTTCTAATAAATCCACCCGTTCCCTCGCGGGTCAGGGCATAGTGGCATGTATTAGCTCTAGAATTACTACAGTTATCCATGTAGTATGTACGATCCAAGGAACCATAGCTGATTTAATGAGCCATTCGCGGTTTCACCGTTTAAAGGTATGTACTTAGACATGCATGGCTTAATCTCTGAGACAAGCATATGACTACTGGCAGGATCAACCAGATTATTCACAGTCCTCAACCCGTTCAGCCGAAGCCGTCGGGGCACAGGATCAAAATCAACGAGCTAGCCGCTGGACCGTGTCGCGGTTTCACGGAGCGTTAGCTTCACATGCGCACCACCACATGTTTTCACAGGAAGAGACGTTGCCCCGGGCGTCACATTCCCATTCATACAGCAGTTTCCTGCTAGCGAATATCGATCATGCACCACCAAAGCAACCTGCACCTGGTCGCCCGGCTTACAGGACAAGCCAATCGGATTAATCAGCTCAAGAGAGGCACGCCACACTCGAGAACGAATGACCAGCCCCGAAGAACCAGCCCTCCGCTAAGGAGCGAGCAGCCATCCCACTTCATATGCGAGGAAATTCACCCCACACCCAGTTACGAGCAACCGCGGCAGGGGCACGCCACCAAGGCGATATCCACCGGCACACGGAAACAGACGATCGCCGCACCAACCCAAGCCGTAGCCCGGGGTAGGTCAGTAAGAACACGGCAACATAGCAAGCTTCAGGATTGTCACCATCGAGCACGCAGGCCAGGGGCATCTATGCTACAATTAGGCCAAGCGACTGGATGTGACCGGTGGGCGTCACCCCACATATATCATGCAAAACTAGATGAGTTACAAACTGGATGATAAAAAATAACACTGAGATGAACTTGGAAAAAAATATGTGTGGACCTTTAGGCTCTATATAGACCAACGGGTCCATATAGAGTCAAATATATATGCGCATCATAGCCTATATGCACCATACAGGCCCATATCTATAGCCTATATAGACTCCCTATGCAAGCCTATAGGCTCGTATGCTGGACTATAGGCTCATATACCGGCCTGTATGCGCTGTATAAGCCCATACCTATAGCCTATACAGACTCCCTATGCAAGCCTATACACTACATACACGGCCTATTGCAACTCCATATAGACGGGTAAACGGCGGTGGTAACCTTGACTCTCTTATGGACCCGTATGCTGGCCTATAGGCCCATATACCAGCCTATATGCATTGTATAGGCCTATACCTATAGCCCATATGGACTCCCTATGCAAGCCTATAGGCTCGCATGCCGGCCCATGGGCTCGTATGCCGGCCCACAAGCCCATATGCCAGCCCATATGCACTGTATAGGCCCATACCTATAGCCTATATAGACTCCCTATGCAAGCCTATAGGCTCGTATGCTGGACTATAGGCTCATATACCGGCCTATATGCGCTGTATAAGCCCATACCTATAGCCTATACAGACTCCCTATGCAAGCCTATACACTACATACACGGCCTATTGCAACTCCATATAGACGGGTAAACGGCGGTGGTAACCTTGACTCTCTTATGGACCCGTATGCTGGCCTATAGGCCCATATACCAGCCTATATGCATTGTATAGGCCTATACCTATAGCCCATATGGACTCCCTATGCAAGCCTATAGGCTCGCATGCCGGCCCATGGGCTCGTATGCCGGCCCACAAGCCCATATGCCAGCCCATATGCACTGTATAGGCCCATACCTATAGCCTATATAGACTCCCTATGCAAGCCTATAGGCTCGTATGCCGGCCCACAAGCCCATATGCCAGCCCATATGCACCATATAGACCCATACCTATAGCCTACATAGACTCCCCATGCAAGCCTATATACTATATGCACGGCCTATGGTAACTCCATATAGACGGGTAAACGGCGGTAGTAACTCGGACTCTCCGAGGAGAGAGGGTACTCCCTATATAACATACAGAACTAGATGAGGGTCTCAGAATGGCTGCAATAAATAGGTTTTTTTGCTATAACTTTTTCAAAAATTAATTTTTCCCGATTATTTTTTTTTGTGCAGTTGTACAAATGCGTGCTGCATGACCCAGTGTAATATCTCCGACCTAGCAAAATATTTCTTCGGACGAATTTCGAAAAAACTGAAACAAAAACCTGAAAGGAGGGTGAGTTACCCCCGCCGATGACCCGAGTACATAAAATCGCAGTTACATGGCCGATGGTGCAATACAGAACGCAGGCACGGCCTATGCTGGCATATAGGCTCCTATGCTACACTATAGGCGCATATGCACGCCTATATACGGCCCGTACGCACGGCCTATGCTGGTATATAGGCTCCTATGCTACACTATAGGCGCATATGCACGCCTATATACGGCCCGTACGCACGGCCTATGCTGGTATATAGGCTCCTATGCTGCACTATAGGCGCATATGCACGCCTATATACGGCCCGTACGCACGGCCTATGCTGGTATATAGGCTCCTATGCTACACTATAGGCGCCTATGCACGCCTATATACGGCCCGTACGCACGGCCTATGCTGGTATATAGGCTCCTATGCTACACTATAGGCGCCTATGCACGCCTATATACGGCCCGTACGCACGGCCTATGCTGGCATATAGGCTCCTATGCTACACTATAGGCGCATATGCACGCCTATATACGGCCCGTACGCACGGCCTATGCTGGCATATAGGCTCCTATGCTACACTATAGGCGCCTATGCACGCCTATATACGGCCCGTACGCACGGCCTATGCTGGTATATAGGCTCCTATGCTACACTATAGGCGCATATGCACGCCTATATACGGCCCGTACGCACGGCCTATGCTGGTATATAGGCTCCTATGCTACACTATAGGCGCATATGCACGCCTATATACGGCCCGTACGCACGGCCTATGCTGGCATATAGGCTCCTATGCTACACTATAGGCGCATATGCACGCCTATATACGGCCCGTACGCAGGGCCTATGCTGGTATATAGGCTCCTATGCTACACTATAGGCGCCTATGCACGCCTATATACGGCCCGTACGCACGGCCTATGCTGGTATATAGGCTCCTATGCTACACTATAGGCGCATATGCACGCCTATATACGGCCCGTACGCACGGCCTATGCTGGTATATAGGCTCCTATGCTACACTATAGGCGCATATGCACGCCTATATACGGCCCGTACGCACGGCCTATGCTGGTATATAGGCTCCTATGCTACACTATAGGCGCCTATGCACGCCTATATACGGCCCGTACGCACGGCCTATGCTGGTATATAGGCTCCTATGCTACACTATAGGCGCCTATGCACGCCTATATACGGCCCGTAAGCACGGCCTATGCTGGCATATAGGCTCCTATGCTACACTATAGGCGCATATGCACGCCTATATACGGCCCGTACGCACGGCCTATGCTGGCATATAGGCTCCTATGCTACACTATAGGCGCCTATGCACGCCTATATACGGCCCGTACGCACGGCCTATGCTGGTATATAGGCTCCTATGCTACACTATAGGCGCATATGCACGCCTATATACGGCCCGTACGCACGGCCTATGCTGGTATATAGGCTCCTATGCTACACTATAGGCGCATATGCACGCCTATATACGGCCCGTACGCACGGCCTATGCTGGCATATAGGCTCCTATGCTACACTATAGGCGCATATGCACGCCTATATACGGCCCGTACGCACGGCCTATGCTGGTATATAGGCTCCTATGCTACACTATAGGCGCCTATGCACGCCTATATACGGCCCGTACGCACGGCCTATGCTGGTATATAGGCTCCTATGCTACACTATAGGCGCCTATGCACGCCTATATACGGCCCGTACGCACGGCCTATGCTGGTATATAGGCTCCTATGCTGCACTATAGGCGCATATGCACGCCTATATACGGCCCGTACGCACGGCCTATGCTGGTATATAGGCTCCTATGCTACACTATAGGCGCCTATGCACGCCTATATACGGCCCGTACGCACGGCCTATGCTGGTATATAGGCTCCTATGCTACACTATAGGCGCCTATGCACGCCTATATACGGCCCGTACGCACGGCCTATGCTGGCATATAGGCTCCTATGCTACACTATAGGCGCATATGCACGCCTATATACGGCCCGTACGCACGGCCTATGCTGGCATATAGGCTCCTATGCTACACTATAGGCGCCTATGCACGCCTATATACGGCCCGTACGCACGGCCTATGCTGGTATATAGGCTCCTATGCTGCACTATAGGCGCCTATGCACGCCTATATACGGCCCGTACGCACGGCCTATATGGACGGG
>CANUEZ040000477.1:0-5000 GCA_948099385.1 Fasciola hepatica | reverse complement strand
TAGGGGCCAAATGACCACAGGCTTCGGTGCTGGGCTTTTCCCTGTTCACTCGCCGTTACTAAGGGAATCCTGGTTAGTTTCTTTTCCTCCGCTTAGTGATATGCTTAAGTTCAGCGGGTAATCACGTCTGAACCGAGGTCAGGAAGACAGACCACGAAGGGTACCGTCGCTATATGAAAATAGCATCAGACACATGACCAAGTTCAGCATCAAACCAATGACAAAGTGACAGTGACGGAACGTGCCTGGTATGGAATTATCCCAGAAATCATAAGTGTGCCGACTAGGGGATCGCCAAACACACTGACAACTGAGTACCAACCCGATTATTAAACCACGATTCCGCCACTGCACCTCACCACGGCTTTCTGCCAAGACAAGGGTGCATCCGGATACATTAGGGAAACGCCATAGATCTGGCACCTCACATGATTACTCATAGAGGAGATCACGCCAGCTGGCAAAACCCAAGCCACGACTTTTTGGGCGTCGTGATAGTTTATAAGCCGACCCTCGGACAGGCGTGGCCACAGGCTAACCCATGGCCGCAATATGCGTTCAAGATGTCGATGTTCAAAGCAGTATGCAGTTTGCATTAATTCACACAGTTGGCTGCGCTCTTCATCGACACACGAGCCGAGTGATCCACCGTTCAGAGTTGTACGTATGGTCAAAGACCAGGTTATCAGTCCAACCCGGGATAGGCACCGCCGGGCGACGTACGTGCAGTCCAGCCACAAGGACCGGGTGCATGCGAGGGCAATGGCAAAGAATGGCAAGCCATTCAGTACCACTTTAACAGTGTAAATGTAGTAATGAAACAGTTCATAGGGCGGGAGCAGGGCCGTAGCCCAAATCTCCTCTTTAAGCCTAGCACTACCAATCGTGGCAGTACAACCCGTTCTCCTGGCTTGGACAAGCGCCCCGAGAGACGCAAGCATACCATCGGAGTATCATACAGGTAGGCACCCCATCAGTGTTCGGATATGCTGTGACCTCAATGAGCCAGGCATAGCCGTCCGCAAATTTTTATCGCATGACATGACGGTCACACGTGTATCGCTTGTGTGAGAGTAGATTTTCAGGTAATGATCCTTCCGCAGGTTCACCTACGGAAACCTTGTTACGACTTTTACTTCCTCTAAATGATCAAGTTTGGTCGTCTTCTCAGCACCGGTCGAGCGGCCGAAGCCACTACAATGGCACCAATCCGAGGACCTTGCTAAACCATTCAATCGGTAGTAGCGACGGGCGGTGTGTACAAAGGGCAGGGACGTAATCAGCGCAAGCTTATGACTTGCACTTACCAGGAATTCCTCGTTCACGGGGAACAATTGCAAGCCCCGATCCCAGTCACGACGGTTATGATACAGTTTACCCAACCTGCTCAGGCCAGGATTCCAAACTCGCTGAAACCGTCATTGTAGCGCACGTGCGGCCCCGGACATCTAAGGGCATCACAGACCTGTTATTGCTCAATTTCGTGCGACTGAATACCGCTTGTCCCTCTAAGAAGTAAGTACCTGCGCCGCACCCGCCGGTCAACGTAACCACTACCCCACGAGGAGGCAATGGACAACGCAACCTGCACGAGCACAGAGGACAGGCATACTATTTAGCAGGCCAGAGTCTCGTTCGTTATCGGAATTAACCAGACAAATCGCTCCACCAACTAAGAACGGCCATGCACCACCAACCACCGAATCAAGAAAGAGCTATCAATCTGTCAATCCTCACAGTGTCCGGGCCGGGTGAGTTTTCCCGTGTTGAGTCGAATTAAGCCGCAGGCTCCACTCCTGGTGGTGCCCTTCCGTCAATTCCTTTAAGTTTCAGCTTTGCAACCATACTTCCCCCGGAGCCCAAAGACTTAAGGGTTTCCCGGGGACTGCCCGTGGGGACACATAAAGAACCACCACGGATCGTCAGTTGGCATCGTTTATGGTCAGAACTAGGACGGTATCTGATCGTCTTCGAACCTCTGACTTTCGCTCAAGATCAATGAAAACATCCTTGGCAAATGCTTTCGCTGTAGTTTGTCTGGCGGCGATCCAAGAATTTCACCTCTAACACCGCCATACAAATGCCCCCGTCTGTCCCTCTTAACCATTACTTCGGATCCGAAAACCAACAAAATAGAACCGAAGTCCTATTCCATTATTCCATGCAAGAATTTTCAGGCACAAAGGCCTGCTTTGAGCACTCAAATTTGTTCAAAGTAAACGTGCTGTCCGCCTCCGACACCCGATTAAAGGCACCAAGAAGCATGCCAACAGACTAGCAGGCAAGCCCACCAGTCACGCTGACACCTGTAAACAGACACAGCAGAAAGGAAGCACAACCACGAGACCGACTCGCAAGCTCAACCCGGCAGTAACCAGGCCAGACCCACGAGCGACGGCATGTAGCCATGCGACCCAGATCCAACTACGAGCTTTTTAACTGCAACAACTTTAATATACGCTTCTGGAGCTGGAGTTACCGCGGCTGCTGGCACCAGACTTGCCCTCCAGTTGATCCTCGTTAAAGGATTTAAATTGTACTCATTCGAATTACGGAGCCTCTAGTGAGTCCCGTATCCGTATTTTTCGTCACTACCTCCCCGTGCCGGGATTGGGTAATTTGCGTGCCTGCTGCCTTCCTTGGAAGTGGTAGCCGTTTCTCAGGCTCCCTCTCCGGAATCGAACCCTGATTCCCCGTTACCCGTTAGCACCATGGTAGGCAGGTCACCTACCATCGAAAATTGATAGGGCAGACATTTGAAAGATCCGTCGCCGACACAAGGCCGACTGCGATCAGTGAAGTTATCCAGAGTCATCACAGAATGCAACAGGGACGACCGAAGCCGCCCCCGGTTGGTTCTGTTCTAATAAATCCACCCGTTCCCTCGCGGGTCAGGGCATAGTGGCATGTATTAGCTCTAGAATTACTACAGTTATCCATGTAGTATGTACGATCCAAGGAACCATAGCTGATTTAATGAGCCATTCGCGGTTTCACCGTTTAAAGGTATGTACTTAGACATGCATGGCTTAATCTCTGAGACAAGCATATGACTACTGGCAGGATCAACCAGATTATTCACAGTCCTCAACCCGTTCAGCCGAAGCCGTCGGGGCACAGGATCAAAATCAACGAGCTAGCCGCTGGACCGTGTCGCGGTTTCACGGAGCGTTAGCTTCACATGCGCACCACCACATGTTTTCACAGGAAGAGACGTTGCCCCGGGCGTCACATTCCCATTCATACAGCAGTTTCCTGCTAGCGAATATCGATCATGCACCACCAAAGCAACCTGCACCTGGTCGCCCGGCTTACAGGACAAGCCAATCGGATTAATCAGCTCAAGAGAGGCACGCCACACTCGAGAACGAATGACCAGCCCCGAAGAACCAGCCCTCCGCTAAGGAGCGAGCAGCCATCCCACTTCATATGCGAGGAAATTCACCCCACACCCAGTTACGAGCAACCGCGGCAGGGGCACGCCACCAAGGCGATATCCACCGGCACACGGAAACAGACGATCGCCGCACCAACCCAAGCCGTAGCCCGGGGTAGGTCAGTAAGAACACGGCAACATAGCAAGCTTCAGGATTGTCACCATCGAGCACGCAGGCCAGGGGCATCTATGCTACAATTAGGCCAAGCGACTGGATGTGACCGGTGGGCGTCACCCCACATATATCATGCAAAACTAGATGAGTTACAAACTGGATGATAAAAAATAACACTGAGATGAACTTGGAAAAAAATATGTGTGGACCTTTAGGCTCTATATAGACCAACGGGTCCATATAGAGTCAAATATATATGCGCATCATAGCCTATATGCACCATACAGGCCCATATCTATAGCCTATATAGACTCCCTATGCAAGCCTATAGGCTCGTATGCTGGACTATAGGCTCATATACCGGCCTGTATGCGCTGTATAAGCCCATACCTATAGCCTATACAGACTCCCTATGCAAGCCTATACACTACATACACGGCCTATTGCAACTCCATATAGACGGGTAAACGGCGGTGGTAACCTTGACTCTCTTATGGACCCGTATGCTGGCCTATAGGCCCATATACCAGCCTATATGCATTGTATAGGCCTATACCTATAGCCCATATGGACTCCCTATGCAAGCCTATAGGCTCGCATGCCGGCCCATGGGCTCGTATGCCGGCCCACAAGCCCATATGCCAGCCCATATGCACTGTATAGGCCCATACCTATAGCCTATATAGACTCCCTATGCAAGCCTATAGGCTCGTATGCTGGACTATAGGCTCATATACCGGCCTATATGCGCTGTATAAGCCCATACCTATAGCCTATACAGACTCCCTATGCAAGCCTATACACTACATACACGGCCTATTGCAACTCCATATAGACGGGTAAACGGCGGTGGTAACCTTGACTCTCTTATGGACCCGTATGCTGGCCTATAGGCCCATATACCAGCCTATATGCATTGTATAGGCCTATACCTATAGCCCATATGGACTCCCTATGCAAGCCTATAGGCTCGCATGCCGGCCCATGGGCTCGTATGCCGGCCCACAAGCCCATATGCCAGCCCATATGCACTGTATAGGCCCATACCTATAGCCTATATAGACTCCCTATGCAAGCCTATAGGCTCGTATGCCGGCCCACAAGCCCATATGCCAGCCCATATGCACCATATAGACCCATACCTATAGCCTACATAGACTCCCCATGCAAGCCTATATACTATATGCACGGCCTATGGTAACTCCATATAGACGGGTAAACGGCGGTAGTAACTCGGACTCTCCGAGGAGAGAGGGTACTCCCTATATAACATACAGAACTAGATGAGGGTCTCAGAATGGCTGCAATAAATAGGTTTTTTTGCTATAACTTTTTCAAAAATTAATTTTTCCCGATTATTTTTTTTTGTGCAGTTGTACAAATGCGTGCTGCATGACCCAGTGTAATATCTCCGACCTAGCAAAATATTTCTTCGGACGAATTTCGAAA